>VZQC01000216.1:602471-676972 GCA_009823505.1 Rhizomys pruinosus | reverse complement strand
AGAAAGAAAGAAAGAAAGAAAGAAAGAAAGAAAGAAAGAAAGAAAGAAAGAAAGAAAGAAAGAAAGAAAGAAAGAAAGAAAGAAAGAAAGAAAGAAAGAAAGAAAGAAAGAAAGAAAGAAAGAAAGAAAGAAAGAAAGAAATTGAGGATGATAATCTTACCTATACAACTTTTGCTTCTCATAGGCTAAGGCACACACACTAAGATAATAAAAGGTGAGTAACAACTTTAGGGTCTCAAATTAGAATCCAAGGTATCTACCTTCTCTTAGCAGATGTCACCTCTGTCTACCCTCAGCTCTGCACATCTGTTAAAACTTCTATTTAGCTTTTAGGCTATTTGCATCCACTTTCAAAACTGGTATGGAAAGGAGGCCTCAATGCTAGGCTTTCTTTCTTCTTTAGATCTTAAATCCTTCCAATATTTTCAAGTAGATACAGAATTTCTTCATCTTTTCCAGTTGTTTTCAATGACAGAAGTCAAAATCATCTAGTCTACCCCTGGTGGAAACAGAATTCTCTTTATGACAGTCATTCTGGATCAACATTTCCTACTATATATTGTGCCTTTTCAATGTAGATATTTGAGATGTTAGTGGTTTGAGCCATCTGTACATCCTTTTGGGAGAAATGTCTATTCATGTCCTTTGCCCATCTTAAAATCAAGTAACATTGTTTTTTGCTGAGCTGTAGCTTTTTAAATATATATCTATGATATTAACTCCTTATCAGATAGTTGACTTGTAGTTTGGTTGGCTCTGTGCATTTGGAAGTTTCACATCCACAGAAAACATTCAGATGAGAAGTATTTGGAACAAATTTGTCTATACTGACAATGTACAGGCTTTTTGTTTTTATTTTTGAGACAGGGTTTCCCTGTAGCCACAGCAGGCCTGGAACTCCCTATGTAGACCAGGATGAACAAGTTCTCAGAGAGATCTACCTGCCTTTGCCTCCCAAGTGCTGGGTTAAAGGTGTGTGTCATCATAGAAGTTTTGTTCCCCTTGTCACTATTCCAGAAATAGAATATAACAACTATTTATATAGCATTTATATTGTTAGCTATTATAGAGGTTATGAGTATACGGGAGCATGTCTGTAGGTTACACACAAATACTATGCCATTGTATATCAGGGACTAGCTAGCACTTCTATGGATTCTGATAACCAGGGGATGTTCTGAAACAAATCTCCATAGACAAAATACCAAAGGACAACTGCATTTTCTAATTTTTAAACATGTTCTTATTTATATGTGTGTCTGTGTGTCCATGTATGGGTGCTCAGAGGGCAGAGATGTCAGATCCCCCTGCAGCTGGAGTTACAGGCCATTGTGAGCCATCACTGTGGGTGCTGGGAACTGAACTCAGGTCCTCTACAAGAGCAGTACATACTCTTAATCAATGAGCTAACTCTCCAGCCCTTTGCATTTTCTTTGTATAGGATGATTTTTATTCTGTTGGTTGTGTCCTTTGACATACTGAAATTTTTGATGTTTGATATCATCTCATTTTTTTTTTTTTTTTTTTTTTTGAGACAGGGTCTCTCTGTAGATCCAGCTGTCCTGAAACTCGCTCTGTAGTCCAGGCTGGCCTTGAACTCAGATCTGCCTGCCTCAGCCTCCCAAGTGCTAGGATTAAAGGCATGCACCACCACGCCTGGCTATTTTTTTAACATGTGCTTTTGTAGCATATTCAAGAGAAGCCAAATAAAGTATTCTGGAGCTTTTATTTTTCTTTGAGAAATGTTATAGTTTTAAGCCTTATGGTTAGATCATTAATCCACTTTCAATTATTTTGTATGTGGTGTAAGGTAAGGGTCAAACTTCATTTTTTTTTTTTTGCCAGTGTACATCCAGATTTTCCAACATCATTTCCTAAAGAAATTGTCCTTTTCCTAATGCATAGATTAGCCATCACTGTTTAAGATATTTCCCCCTGCATGCAACAATTTCAGTAACTTTTATCAATAAAGACACTGCTTTGGCTTATTTTTTTTAAACAATTTTTATTCTTTGAAACAATTTCATGTATGTATACAGTGTATCTTGATCATATCCAACCCCTACTCCCTGCTACAGCACTTCCCAGGATCCCCCATCACATCTCCCTCCCAATGTCATGCCCACTATTTTTTAACCCACTGAGTCCAATTAGTGCTGCCCATATATGCATGGGTGTGGGGTCATCTGTTGGGGATGAGCCAAAGTAAAGTGGCCACACCTCCAAAGACTTTTCCTTCCCCAGCAGCCATCACCTTCCAATAGCTCCTCAGTAAGGGCTGGGGCCTTGGGAGCCACTCATCATTCCTTGTTAGAATTTTAAACTGATTTGATTTCATACAGGCAACAATGACTACTGTGGGTTCATGTGTGCAACAGCCAGGTCATGTCCAGATGACAGCATTTCACAGCACTCCTTTCCATCCTCCAGCACTTACATTCTTTCCATTCCTTCTTCTAAGATGTTCCCTAAGCCTTGGAGTTCGGGGCTGATACAGAGAACTAGATGGTAAGACCCTTTTGCTGAAGACACTACATACTTTGACCACAGGACAGAGAAAGTAAAATTGAACTGACCTGGAAAATACAATATCTCTCTGTCTCTGTCTCAATAGTTCTCTCTCTCTCTCTCTCTCTCTCTCTCTCTCTCTCTCTCTCTCTCTCTCTCTCTCTCTCTCTCTCTCCCAGGTTACCCAAGTTATTGGCATATCTGTTCACAGTAGTGTCACTGTCTTTTTTTTTTCTCTAACAACTGTTCTAATACCTCCTCTTTCACTTCTAATTTTAGTTGTGTTCTCTGTCTCATTAATCTAACTAAATATTTGCCAAGAATGTTGAGCCTTCAAAAAACCTCTTGGTTTTAGTGGGTTTTCTCCTTTTTGTAAATTTTAAGGTTTGATTTCTTTTCAAGTTGAGTTGTGAAATTAGGTTGTTGATCTGATCATCTTCTAAAAACGTTTTTTTACATTTACTACTGAGTGTGCACATGCACAGGCATGCCTCAGTCTATGTGTAGAGACCAGAGGACAACTTGCTGGGCACAGTTCTTTCCTTGCATCACCCCATGTCCTGAGGATCAAACTGAGGTCATCCAGCTTGGTAGCATGCTCCCTCACCCACCAAGCCGTCTCACTAGCCCAGACATGCCCCATTATAAATACATCTCTACGTTCTACCTTCCTCACTTTATATAAAGTTTGGAGTGGTGTGCTTTTGTTTCCAGATGTTTTTGAAATTCCTCCATGATTTCTTCTTCGACCTAGTAATAACTTAAGGGTATGCTACTTAATTTCCGCATATTTGCAGAATTTTTTTATTTCTCTGGTTTATTTCCAGTTGTATCCCATTGTTGGAAAAGATACTATGAAGTCAATCTTAAATTAAGATTGTTCATGTACTAAAACATGGTCTATTTGGAGTACACATCATATGCCCTTTCATTTGCATTCTGTTGTTCAAGTCCTCTGTTTCCTTATTGACCTTCTGTGTGTTCAAGCATTACTGAAAGAAGAGTAGTGCTGCTGAAATTTCTCTCCAGCTCCATGTTTGTATGATATCACATTTGGGGAGTGCTAATGTGAAGAGTGTTATGTTTGTAACTAACATATTATCCTGCTTTGTGAAAGCTTCTTACATTTCACTTTGTCTACTATTAAATATGATCATGGCTTTGCTGAGCTCTGTGATGGGGAGTGGTAATTGAGAGATGAGAGGCTTTGGTGAACCATTTAGGACAGAACATAAATTGGATTTGCAAAGTGCTAGATCACCCAAGAAGAGATGAACAAAAGAGAAAGATTTGTCCTGTCCAAGTTAACTAGAAAGGAAATGTGGTAAGATCTGTGTTGCTCTGGAGCTTTGGGAGGAAAAAAATTAACAGAAAACCAAATGCTGTGCTAGTGAGTTTATGCTGGAGCAACAATTCATCAAAGATATAAATAAAGCAGTGCACATGAAAAAAAAAATCAGCTTATACTATAGGAGGGGAGTTATTTCCCTAGAGTATGCAGTCCACATCTTCCCTGTATGGCAGTATACTGGGGCTGAAGACTGCCCAGCCTAGGCCCTTTCTGCTCTCAGGTATGGCTGGTGAAAATGGCCGTGCTGCTGAAGTGGAGCCTATCAAAGATAGGGAGCCAGATCTAATCACAAGCACACCAGGTGAGGATGTGACCCTACTCTCCCTCAGGTCTGAGCCATGCTGAGCAATCCATGCTGACACCACTAAGGTAGAGAAATGCAAAGGAGCCCCCACAGCAGCAGCACTCCAGAATGACAGATGGTTCACAGAGAATGACTGGACTACAGAGGCCTGGGTGGTATAATGTCACCCATGCTTACCCCTCTAAACAACACTGCTCTTTTGCAGAAACAATAAAAGTTCTTAATTTTTTCATGCTGTATTGGACTAACTTTCCTTCCTTCCTTCCTTCCTTTCTTCCTTCCTTCCTTCCTTCCTTCCTTCCTTCCTTCCTTCCTTTCCTTCCATCCATCCATCCATCCAAGTTTCTTGAGATTGTGTCTCCCTACAGCCCAGCTGACCTAGAACTTGTTATGTAGACCACGCTGACCTTGATCTCAGAGAGATCCATCTGGTTCTACCTCTTGATAGTAAAGGTTTGGGCCACCATACCTGACTGCAACATTTCTTTTTTAGTATACTTTTAGTCACCTGGAACATACCTGAATGAGGTTTCATTATAGAATGCTAAACCTGGAGTGTCTTATAGATTGGAAAAACCATCCTGAAGAACAATAAAGACAGTTAAGGACTTGGAATAAAGGCATCCTGTGCAGGTAGCAGGTTCTCCTAGTAAAAAAAGGTTGTTGGGTGAAAAATCCCAGTTACTTCCCCATGAGCTATTAGCCCATGAAGTTTTTGAAGCCACATAAACCATAAAGGCTGCTGCCACTACAGTCTATTGTGTGCCAGAGCTAGATGGTGGTGTTGATATGCATTGGCTGCAGTGCAGGGAGCAATCAGGCTGGACTTCAGTTGGAAGCTACTGCCTGGCTTTCATATGGATGGAAAGCAGTACTGTTTCTGATGGAGGATTGACATTTTGCTTGGCCATGGACTGTGTATATCCTACAGTACCAACATTCCAGGCAAGATGTGCTCACTGCTACAATATCAGCACAACTCTTATGGATGCAATCAATTGTTTTCCTATTGGATTTCAGGCTTGACATGCATTAGGGAATTCATATTTGGTACTGTAAGCCAAGGCAAAAGCTCGTGGCTAGGGAAGGCATAGCCCCAGTGGGGAAGCTACTGATTTAAGTGAAAATGATGTGGCTGTTAAATTGCCTTCTAAAATATTTGTGTTTAGAACCACAGATTACTACTACTTTCAGCCTTGGTCTTGAAGGGAAACTTCTTTTCTGCAATGGATAGTACACTGCAGGAACTTACAACTGGTCAAGCTCTTGAGAACAAGCAACTATTGCTATAGCCCAGTGGCCTAATGCTCAGCTATAAGTATCTCCAAGGCTCAGGAAACATTACAAACAGGCAGGAATGTAGGAAGGAGTGGCATTGTGTAGCAATTTCCTTAATTCAAATAATACAGAAGGATCAGGAAGCTCCTAAAACTTACAAGATTCACAAGTTTCCATCCCTCAAGTTTACACTAATTTCTAGGGAAAGGAGACTTTGTTAATTGAGCAGCCTGCAAATTGAGCTCCAGGGATGAAGCTTTCATGAGTTGTCACCTATGCTGGGATGGCCTTTCTGGTGATGCAACTGTCTTTGAGTCACCCATATTCCTATATAGAAACCCTCACTTTTGCTATGTAACTAACCCCAATAGACTCACTGATCCACTAAGCTAGACTTGGATTAAATTGTTTCAATGGTCTGTCATCAGTGCCTCTATGGAAAAGAGATGTTTAACAGCACAGAGCCTAGTAACACCTCAGCCACCGATCCTTGTGTAAGAACATTATGTGATATTCATACAAGGACAAAATATCATGTCCCATTTCTCAGAAGATATTTCTATTGTTAAGTGATGTATGATTGTGGTTGGAGCTTATCTATTCAATCTCTGACCTTAAATTATTGTATTAAACCCATTTACTTTTAATAGGGAAGGTCTTACAATTGTCATTTTGTTGCTTTTGTATGTCTTGTAGTTTTTTGTCCCTTTACTTCTTTGGCTGACTTTTTTGTAAAGACAAATTTTTAATTTCCTTCTCATACCTCTTGTGTATATTGAAGATATTTTGAGATTAACACTGCAAATACATAAAACAGCTTAAAGATTTTAACAATCTTAAACTGCTATCTTCATTTATGTATAAAACTATCCTATATGTCCTCTCCCTGTTGTTATTGATAATACAAAGTATGTGCTTTTATAATGTATACCTATTAACATGAACTCCTAAATACCTTTAAGTCTCTCCTGGATCTCAAAATTACAAATCTATACTACAATAAGACTGGCTATGTGCTGGGGCCATCAAGCTGTCTCAGTAGGTAAAGATTCTTCCTGCAAAGGCTGATGATGACCTGAGTTTGATCTCCAGAACCTACATGGTAGGACAAAACTAATTCCCTCAAGTTGTCCTTTGACTTCCATATGTAGATTGTGGCATATGTTTTTTTCCCTGTCTCTTTCTCTGTGTCTTATACACACACACACACACACACACACACACACGCAAAAAAAAATGTTAAAAAAGATTGGTTATAAAATCTCTACAGTGGTATTTAGAGATGTCTGCCTCTGGATACCCCTATGGACATAAAAATTAATAGACATGTCTCTTAAAGAACTTAATATTTTATATGTGAAGATACAGTGTAAGGAATTCTCGGCCTCTGTGAGTTTGTGTCTCCCTATATAACTTCAGCTTCTCAAGAACAGTTTTGCCAGGTTACAGTATTCTTGTTTGGCAGTATTTCAATAGGTCATACCACTTTCTTATCTGCAGTTTCTGCTGAGAAATTTCATAATCTAATGGAAATTCCCTTGTATGTGGATGTTTTCCCTTGCTACTTTCAAGATCCTTTCTGTGGCTTCTGCTTATGATCTATCCTTATTATGGAGTTATTTGAGCTTCTTTCATTTGTATGTCCCATTTCTCTCTGGTCTACAAATAGGTTGTCAGACTCTTCTTATTCTCCAGCTCTAGTAATGTGATTGTTGTTTTGCTTCATGGTGTCATAGGCTCTTGGGTTACTTTTTTCACATGCATTGATAATTTCAAGTGTTGCCTTTTATGTTCACGGATTCTTTATTCTACCTTGCTATGGTTTGGATGAGTGTCTACCAAAGATCGTGTATTGGGACTTTGGTCCCAAATGTGGTGCTACTAAAAGGTAGGGGAAACTGAGAAGTGACGTCTTATGGGAGTCCTAGTCCCTGAAAATGGACTATAAGATCCCATCCTTGTCCCCTCTCTGCTTTCTGGCTTGGATGTAAATGGTTTGCTCCAACATACCCTTCCCACCACTGCCATTTAGTATCAAGGCAAGAGGTACAAAGCAACAGGACTACCCAAACCTGAATTAGAACCTCCAGAAGTGTCAGCATTTTTAATTTCTTCATATATTTTGTTATAATTATGCAAAACTCATACATACCTGTTGGAAATTTGCAGCTGAATCCCTGTGGAAGATTTTCCAATTTGGATATGTATTCTTAAGTTCTAGAACTGTTTGACTCTTCTTTATAGCTTTTATCTCTTATTTTCAGCTTGTTCATGCATGGATTTCCTGCTTTTGTTTACTTCTCTGTGCTTTCAATTTTAAAGCATCCTTCTCGCAATAATTTTGAATGGCTTACGAACTCATAAATTTCTTTCAAGTAGCCTTCTGCAGGCTGGTGTGTGGGGGTGAATGCATGCACTCCACCTTATCTCGGAAGACACTGCCTCCCACTTAAGGTTGGCTAGAGTACTTGGCCAGCAAACTCTGGGGATCTGCCCGTCTCTGCCCTCCCTCACGACCTGTCTGCTAGAGTTACAAGTATGTGTGACCACTGCTGGCTTTTCTTTTTTTCTTTTTGGTCCTTTCAAGACGGGGTCTCTGTGTAACCCCAGATGTCCTGGAATTCGCTCTGTAGGCCAGGCTGGCCTTGAACTCACAGAGATCCACCCACCTCTGCTTCTCAAATGCTAGAATTAAAGGAATGCTGAGAATCAGAATTCAGGTCCTAACATTTGTACAGCAAACACTTTACTGAGCCATCTCCACAGGCCAAGATTTGGGTTTGGGTTTTTAAAAAAAACACTGAGTACTATGCATGCATGTATATAAGTATACACTATGTATGATGCCAACAAAGGCCAGAAAAGGGTGTCAGATCCCCTTAAGTTATGGATGGTTGTTCCCCCCATGTGAGTTCTGGGAATCAAATCCAGAACCTCTCTAACAGTAGTCAATGCTCTTAACTACTGAGCCATCTATAGCCCTGAGATTTTATTTTTAAGGAGTATCTAAGAGAAAATTTGTTTACTTTCAGTCACAGTTCATGGGCACAGTCCATCATGGCAGAGAAGCCAAGTTGGAAACAGTCTGAAGAAGCTGGTCATACTTCATCTGCAGTCAGAAAGCAATGATGAATGTCTGTGCTCAGCTAGCAAATTTTTTTCTTCTTTACACTTAAATCTGGGACCCCAGCCCATGAAACACCTCAACCTAATCAAGGCAATCCTCCAGTCTTGCCTGTAAACCTACTTCTAAGATGTTTCAAGATCTCAAGTTGATCATTAATTATCACCATGAACTATGTTTCCATTTCCTTGCATGTTTTGATTTTTGTTGTTATTTCAGCAGTGAACAATCAGTCATCCTCCTCAGTTTTAGGGTCTGGCTTTTTTTTATTAATTTATCTATTTTTTAATGTGTATGAGTGTACTGTCTGCATGTAAGTTGGTGCACCCGTGTCATGCAATGCCACGGAGGTCAGAAGAGGGCGTCGGATTCCCCCTCGAACTGTAGTTAAAGACGGTTCTTAGCCGCCATGTGGGTGCTGGGAATCGAACCTGGGTCCTCTGCAAGAGCAGTCGGTGCTCTTAACCACTGAGCCATCTCTCCAGCCCCAGGTCTGGTTTTATACAAGAAACATTCTTCACAAAACCTGGCTAGAATATCTGGATGCTTCTCAAACCTTTCTGAGGAAGGTGTCCTCTCTTGGCTTATATGGGTATTTTAAGCGAAGGGATTTGCTGGATTTCAATTCAGGTACTCTGGTGGTCTGTCTTGTATCCTCTTTAAGGCTCTGCTAATCACAGTACCGGAGCTCCACCTAGTGTTTCTATATGGCATTACAGATTCTGGTGTATTTTCCATTCCTGTCAGTGATTGTATTCAAGACACAGAACTGTCCCTTAAACAGGCAGAATGTTTGACATATGCCTCTCTTTCTTCAGGAAAAGACACAAGTTTTTTCAAAATATACAAAACTGGGGGCAGGGGTGGTAGGAGGGGTATAAGGAGGCTCTGGCAAGAGGTAGTATCCTGGCCTTTTCTACCTGGCTCTGTGGGGGTCCAGTTTCATTTCACCCTTATTATTTTTACTTTATGTGTATCAGTGTATTGCCTACGTGCATGTAAGTGCACCCATGTTATGCAATGCCCAGAAGTCAGAAGAGGATGTCATATCCCTAGAACTGTAGTTATGGATGGTTGTTAGCCACCACGTGGGTGCTGGGAACTGAATGCAGGTCCTTGCAAGAGTAAATAGTGCTCTTGACTACTGCACCATCTCTCTTGATGTCCTACAACAATACTATTTTAAAGACTATTTCTTCCCAATCATTCCCTCCTGAATTGACTTGAATCATCCTGTTGTCTTTACCACACCCATGAAACTATACCAGTGAACTCAACTGTCCAAAGAAATGATCAATTCACTCTTCATCTTAGGCAATCCCTGCATAGCATGTAGCATACTTTATCACTCCTCTTTTGTGAAACTTGGTTTTCTTCTTTTTTGGGGGGGTGGGGGGTGGAGGGAGGACTTGGCTTGGCTCTTATCTCACAGGCTGCCTCCTCTTAGTTTTCTTTACTGAGTCACAGAAGCAATCTTCCTGCCTTAGGCTCCCAACTGATTCAGCCTCCTCACCTTTTTCTCTTTATTAGCATTTTTCCTTAGCCTTAGACACTAGCTCTACCTCTATTTCTCTATCTCTCTAACCATCCATTCATCTATGCCAATGATTTTATCTATAGCCCACGACCTTGACTGTGAATTTGTTATGTGTATTCAAATGACTACTTGACAATGTTTTCTCAATAATAAATCCAGCAGGAAATTTTTATTTTTCTCTTTCTAAAAACTTCCTACCCCACCACTCAGTCTTCTTGAACTCCAAAGTCAGTTCTTTTTAAAAGTTTCTTATGTCAAAAACTTTAGAAGTATCCTTGATTTCATCTGATTACAACTGATGAAGTTTCCTTTAGCTTTAAAATGTCTCTTGGGGCTGGAGAGATGGCCTAGCGGTTGGGAGCACCGACTGCTCTCTTGCAGAGGACCCGGGTTCGATCCCCAGCACCCATGTGGCGGCTGAGAACCATCTTTAACTCCAGTTCCAGGGGGGTCCGATACCCTCTTCTGGCCTCTGTGGCACTGCATGACATGGGTGCACAAATCTGCATGGAAACAGTACATTCATACACATAAAAAATAGATAAAATTAAAAAATAAAATAAAATAAAAATAAAATGTCTCTCGTCTTTTGTCTCCATTGTGATTACTGTAATCCAAGCCACATGGTTTCATTTGTACTAGTGTAAAATCATTTCAAGTGGCCTGTTGCTTCCTCAACTGCTAACAGCCTATTGAAGTAGCAACCAGTGATAGAAAAGATGATTTAACTTACCTATTTTTCAATCATACAAGTAAAAGCTAAAATGTCCGCCACCCTCTCTATACAGCCTTATACAATCCTATCCCAAACTACATTCCTGAACCTACTTCCAACCATTCTCTTAATTCTACCAGCTTTCTATGGTTTAAATTGCAATCTAGGGAACCTGTACTTATTATTCCCTCTCCAAGAATATTTTTTCTGATAACCATGGTGCTACCTGTTTTTATATCTTTACTAGTCTTTTTACTGACAAACCTATATAAAAATACTTGCTTTATACCACACTAACATAAACTGATAGATATTACCTCTCTTTTCTCTCCTCGCCAAAAATAAGAGTCCTGGCTACATTTCCAGCATCTCTATCTATTGCCAGCATATTTGTTAAATATGTGTGTGAAACCTACCTGGAAACATAATTCTGATTAAAACTTCTTATATGGCCTCATTCAAACCCTTATTCCAAGACATTCTGAATATTGCAGTACTCTGGAATATATATGTATGAAAGCTTGAAAAGTGAAAAAAAATTTTTTTGAGGCAATCTCACATACTGTAGGACATGCTAGCCTCAAACTCACAGAAACTCTTGCCTCAGCTTCCGTAGTGCTGGAATTATAGCTGTGAGCCACCAAGTCGAGCCTGAAAAATGAAATTTATGACCAATTTATATATTTTAACCAATTTATCTCTGATATATCTAACAAGATCTCAGTCATAGTAGACCAGGAGCTCTATAAATTAATCAAAATATAGCCACTGATTTATGGAAAAAATAAGCTTCTCATTTCTTCATTAATCTTGAGATGGGATTATTTTTAAGTCTGGCTGTAGGATGGTGCCTAGTATCTAATGGGTAACTCTGTAATTCTGGAAAAAATAGCAAACCCATTGTTTATGAGGGTAACAATAATACTGCAAAATATTCTTCACCGTCACCCAATCTTAAGTTTCATTAACTCAGGTTGGCCTGTCATCCAGTAGGAATTGTCTGGGCCCATTCTGTCCCAGGGAAGACTCTGGTTCTAGGGACATTAGCCAATTTCTTGAAGAAACAGGATCCAAATTTAAGTTTATCATTCCAAGATTTTAGAACTGTTAGCACTAAAATAGTATTTGAAAAAAATGGAAATACCCAATTGTAATAACAAAGACAAATAGCTTGAAGCTGATTAACTGTCAGGTAAAAACGTGCTGCCCAAAGAAAATTTCACAGCAGTCCACTTCATGAGAGGCTAACCTTAATGGTCTACATTCAGATACATTACCTGTTTTAGATCACGATATTCCATCTAAGATGAATGCAGGCACTTTTTCGAGGCATTACATGGAACTTGAAGTTTTAGTCTGTTTATTTTAGACACGTTTCTTGCCACTGACCTAAAAATACTACCAACTGACCGCTCCATCCAGCACTGGGAACTTCCCCTATCCAGTGCTATGTTAAGACTAACTGGGGCTGGAGAGATAGCCTAGCAGTTAAGAGCACCCAATGATCTTGCAGAGGACCAGAGTTCAATCCCCAGCACCCTCATGGTGTCTAAGAACCATCTGTAACTCCAATTCCAGGAGAACTCCAGTTCCAGGGGAATCCAACACCCTCTTCTGACCTCTGCGGCATTGCATGACACAGGTGCACAAACCTACATGCAGACAATACATTCATACATGTACAAAAAATAAAAATTTAAAAAAAAATTTAAAAAAAAAGACTAACTTGGCAACTCCCAGCCTTCATTGGAGTACATTACCTTTCACTTCAAGGTAATTACACTACAACCAAAATTCAGATATAAACAAAATTCTAGTGCTTAAGTAGTATTGTATTTGTCAAATTTTTTATTTTTTTCTGTCTTTGAGATAGGGTCTCCCTGTAGCCCCAGCTGTCCTGGAACTCGCTCTGTAGACCAGGCTGGCCTTGAACTCACAAAGATCCGCCTGCCTCTGCCTCCGAAGTGTTAGGATTAAAGGCATGCGCCACCACGCCCAGCTAGTTTCTTAGCTTTTAAAACAAGTTTCTTAACCTTTAAAATGAAAAACAAGTTGTTGTTTTTTTTCTTTTTAAGACAGGGACTCCCTGCAGCCCCAGGTGGACTTCGAACTCACCACATAGACCAGGCTGGCCTTGAACTCACAGAGATCTGTCCTGCCTCTGCCTCTCAAGAGCTGGGATTAAAGGCATGGGCCACTACATCTGGATAAGTACTATTGTATTTGTCATATTTTTAAAGAAATTTCTATTAGAGCATTTTTCTAGGTATGGCAGCCTAAATGGTATAAAATCCAGTTTATCTAGCAATGTTATTTCATTGTATATAAGCATACATGTGTTAAATGCATATTTGCAGTCCAAACAGTAAAACAGAAGAGAGGAGCACTGGGTTAACCACACTAGAACACAGAATGGTCCCCATGGACTCTCCTCCTTGACTCTATTCCTTTACTACCCTGCCCCTACAATTAATATGCTTGTTTTTTCAAATTACTACTTTTGTTTATGCAAGAATCACTGCACAGTCACAATTATGTCTGGAAATTTATATAAATGGAGTACTGTGAATTCTTCTTCCAATCAACATAATTTTAAGATTCATTTATATTGGTGTTTTTACATAAGAGTTCATGTTTTCAGGTTATGTTACAATATTACTGCAAATACATCCTATATAAAGATACAAACTTCTTTAGTATATATATCACTAAGAAATGCCAAACTGTATTCCAAAAATGGTCTATACCAATTTACATTCCCAACATCAGTAATTTCTATTATTTTGTATTCAAGCCAAAACATAGGATTTATTTTCCCATCTTATAAAACAGCACCTGTGATCCTGATATACATTTTCTAGACTACTAATGAAATTATACTTAACATATTTATGGACTGCTTCTTCTGTGAACTGTCAGTTCGTATCTGTTGCCCCTACACACAAACTTTTTATAACACCAAAAAGCCCAAGCAGGCCTTGAACTCCTGATCTTCCTGCCTCAGCCTCCAAAGTGCTATGACTACAGGTGAGCACTAACCCACCTGTCTTGAAGGTTAGTGCTTATGTCATTTTTCAATGAGATTTTCCCTATTATTACTAATCTATGGTTTATTATGTATTGTTATTTTATTTTACAGCACTGGACACCAAGCCCAGGTCCGTATGTACACAAGCATGTAGGGACTGTGAAATAATGTTCCTATGACCTTAAAAACATGTTTGGTAAATTCATCTGTAACCATGTGCATGTATGCCTGGACGGCCTTTTCTCATGAGTAAGTTTATCAAGGAAAGCTTGCTGAGGAGTTATCTCCAGAATGCCAGTACTCTTAAGTTACTCAGGCGACACTGTTCTCTCATAAAGCCATATGATGGCAGTAATGCTATCTTGCTCATATTTCACTGACCTACTATTACATTTTGGCCACTTTATTAGTCTATAAATATGGCATCTATGACTCTGAGTATGAATATAAAAGCAGAGCTCTCTGTGCCTTCAGTGTTCACGCACAGATGAAGAAATAAAGCAAAGACATAAAACCACACGTGGCCCCTGGTTTCTTTTTGTGGAGCCCTGTAACCTTCTCAGGTCCCATGGTCACTAGCGGCCATGCAAGTACTCTTATCATTGAGCTGTAACCCCAACCAGCCCTCTTATTTGTTCTCAATGAGTTATGCGTTTTCGTATGTTCTCTTTTCACTTTTTTAATTATTAGTTCTTAATGTATTTAAACACCAGTTTTTCCCTTTTTTGTTTAAAAAAAAAATACTTCCACACTAAGTGTGCTGGTTCATGCTTGCAATTTGAGCACTTGGGAGGTTGAGCCAGGAGTTGGAGCCCAGCCTGAGCTGCAGTATGAGTTTTAGGGCAGCTGGGCTACAACATGAGACCCTGTCCCAATAAGCAAGCAAACAAATTCCCAAAACTTATACAATCCAAATTTTTTTCATTTTTTAGAAATGCCTTTGCTTCTCACATTTAGACCAAATTTAAGCCCACTTAGAATTGATATTTACCACTTAGATTTGGTATTTATGCACAGCATGAAGTAAATATCCTATTGTAAGTTTGCAGCTCATTACAGTCCACAGTAATTCCCATGCTACTCCAAGCATAGTTTTCATAAAACACATGATTTCTCTTTCCATACTGTTCTCACTGGAATGTGTCTATTCGTGTACTAAGTCTGTACTGTTACAGGCCATAGTATCAGATAGAACAGGTCCTGGGGCTGGAGAGGGCTCAGCAGTTAAGAGCAATGACTAGTCTTGCAGAGAACCCAGGATAGATTCCCAGCACCCACGTGGCAGCTAAGAACCATCTTTAACTCCAGTTCCAGGGGAATCTGACGCCCTCTTCTGACCTTCATGGGATTGCATGACACATGTGCACCAACCTACATGCAGACAGTACACTCAAAAATAAAAAATAAAAAATTAAAAAATAAACAAATCTTAAAAAAAAAAAAAAAGAATAAGTCCTATACCATGTCTTCCTTCTTGGTACTTATTTGCTTTTGATTTTCCATATAAAATTCAGAGCCAGGCTGCCACACTCAACAAATCTCTTGGGATTTTAGTTCAACCTGCATTGATTCTATAGACTAATTTGGAAGAAATTGTAATATTATAATACTAAATTTTCCTAAAACAGTATATGCAGTTTACCTATCTTAATGTCTTCCAATAAAGGTTTAAAACCTTTAGAAAAAAAAGGACTTCATATACCTTTTATTAAATTTAACATTAGTGATACTGTTTGGTTTCTAGATTGTCTTAAGTTTGCTCAACTTTTATCTGTAGATTTTTTTTTATAATTTTTTTTAATTTTTTTTTAATTTCTGTATGTGTATGAATGTACTGTCTGCATGCAAGTGTGTGCACCCGTGTCGTGCAATGCCGCGGAGGTCAGAAGAGGGTGTCGGGTTCCCCTGGAACTGGAGTTCTCCTGGAATTGGAGTTTCAGACGGTTCTTGGCTGCCATGTGGGTGCCGGGGATCGAACCCGGGTCCTCTGCAAGAGCGGTTGGCACTCTTAACCGCTAGGCCATCTCTCCAGCCCCTATCTGTAGATTCTTTCACAGTCTATCACCTTTTACCATTTGCAAATAATGACTCTAAAATTCATTTCTGCCACTTTCTGCAGAATGGCTCTTTGGACTAAAGCAGATCAACACTTTATTCCTCAGACTTTCCAAATGTTTCCCAATCTATAAAATGAGGACCCTAAACAGGCGGTCCCTTGTATATGAAATAGCACTGGGCCAGTGGTCAGTCTCTTTATTCTTGGAGAGAAAAATTATCCCCCCCTCCCCCTGCCGCTTTACTTACAGGATCAAAGACACTGCATGTATGGCTCTCCATCTTACCCCCATCTTACTCCCAAGCGGAGGAAGTTATCTCATTTTCTGGCTTCTAGAGGACAGAAAGAGCATCTGTTGGCTTTACATGTATATGCCCTTCCTGATAAATGCACACGTCACTCAAATTCAAAAATAGATACTTTTGCCTAGAGTAAACAACACTAAGATGAGCAAGTCTATCTGCTCTTACACCTAATGTAAGAATTTTACTCAAAATTTAGGGTATCATAAACTTTCCTTTAAAAAGTTAAAATTCTATGGCCTGCATAGAATTCCAGGCCAACCAGGGATAATATACTGAGACCATCTCAAATAACAACAACCAAAAAAAAAAGTTAAATAAGAACTAGTAAGATAGCTCAGCAAGCAAAGACTCTTACCACCACCAAGCCTGACAACATGGGTTCATTTCCTAGGATCCCCAGAACTCAGGAGAACCAACTGCCTTGAACTGTCTCTCTGACCACTGTATGTCTGCCATATGGTATACCTCATAAATAAATGTAAAAAATTTGTTCTCTTGTTAAATGAAGACCCTGAATGTAGCTTAGTGGTAAAATACTTGCCTACCATGAACAAGGTCAGGCTTGATCCTCAGAATCACAAACCTCCCAAATAAATGCTCAACATATTCTCTAGTTAAGGTGATAATACATTTAACCACAAAATAACTCCCTTTAAAATAACTTTGCGTAGCCAGGCATGGTGGTACATGCCTTTAATCACAGCACTCCGGAGGCAGAGGTGAGTTCAAGGCCAGCCTGGTCTACACAGCAAGTCCCAGGCCAGCCTGGGCTATAGGGAGACCCTGTCTCAAAAAAAGACCAAAAAGATAAAAAATGACTTTGTGTGTGTCAAATGAATTTAGAAGTCTTTTCAATAGGATAGAAATAAAAAAGGACCAGGGTTAATTTCATTATACTCAGCATATTACAATATGTTCACTTTAATTTTACTGCACTCCTGTTATAAATGGGGGCTTTCAATAAAAAGAAATTTCCAGAAATTTCTGGACCTTTAGTACCTCAATTGTCCTTTATTGGTTTATATAACTTAGATACTATATTACTTTCTTCACTGCTACAACAAAATATTTGACCAAAATGACTAAAGGGTTTATTTTGGCTTAGTTTGAAGGGAGGGCCAAGACGGCAGGGAAACCATGGAAGCAGGAACAAGAAGCTCAATCAGGAAGATGAGGATGAATGCAGGCAAGTGATCAGCTCACTTTCTCCTTTTGGACCCCAGCCAGTGAAATGGTGCCGCCCATACTTAAGGTGGGTCATCCAACTTCAAGTAACCTAATGCTGACAATTCCTCTGGCATTTCTACAGGGCAACTCTAGATCCTGTCAGGTTGACCATATTAACCACCATAAGTCCTGAATCTTTTTACTAAAAGGTTTCTTCAAATAAAAAATTTGAATAAGAAACTTTTGTTTTGTCTTTTCCAGACAGGGTCTCCCTGTAGCCCCAGCTGTCCTAAACTCACTCTGTAGACCAGGCTGGCCTTGAACTCACAAAGATCCACCTGCCTCTGCCTCCCAAGTCCTAGGATTAAAGGCGAGCATCACCACGCCCAGCTCTTTTAAGAAACTTTTATACAAAGTTACCACTAAATGGAGCAAACAAATACAAGTTGTCTTGGGAGGAGCAGGGAGTGGGTCTAGGTGCTGTGGCACTCTGGAGGCAATAGCAGGTGGATCTTTCTGAATTTAAGTCCAGCCTGGTCTACCTAATGAGTTCCCAGCTAGCCAGGGCTACACACCCACACCATGACACCATGTCTCACACACACACACACACACACACACACACACACACACACAAACATACACAAATATCTGGGTTATAGCTCATTTGGTAGTAGTTCCTAAAAAAAAAGTTAAAAATCTGTCCTTACCTCTGACACTGACATTTAAAAGCACTCAGATTCAAAACGATATAGAGAAATAAGCAGTTTGACAAATACAGCCTTATCACAAGAAACTTAAGTTGTTTTGTTTTTTTCTTTTTGAGAGGTCTCCTTGTAGCCCCAGCTGTCCTAGAACTCACTATGTAGAGCAGGCTAGCTTTGAACTCACAAAGATCACCTGCCTCTGCCTGAGTGCTGGGATTAAAGGTGTGCACCACCATACCTTTCTCAATTTAAGGTTTTAAAACCCTCAATTCTTCATATTCTAAATCAAGTCCTTCAAGAAATGATTTTTTAGAACAAATTTGTACTAAGATTTATTAAAAGGATATTCATTATAGTAATTCTTTATACTAATTTAAAAGAAAAAAAAAGATCCTAGTGAAATAACTCAAACACCCAATGATGGGCTGGAGAGATGGCTCAATGGTTAAGAAGAGCATTGGCTGCTCTTGAAAAGAACCCAGCTTTAGCTCCCAGCATCCACATGGCAGCTAACAACCATCCATAACTCCAATTCCAGGAAATACAACCCTCTTCTGACTTCTATGGGCATCACATGACACAGGTGCACTTACATAAATACAGGAAATATACGCAAAAAATAAAAATTATATTTTAATAGCCAATGATAAGAACCAGTTAAAATTATTGCATAAATTTCAGAATCAGATTACAGGCACTCCAAAAAAGAAATATGTTGGGTAGGGTGGCTCAGGTCTGTAATACTTAAGTTGGTAGACAGAAGTGATTGTGAGTTCAAAGCTAGCCTAAGACCCTGTTGCAAGAACAGAGAAAAATGCAAAAACAAAAAACTTGCCAATCTTTTTTTTTATTTTTTCAAAGTTTTTTTTTTAATGTGTATGAATATACTGTCTGCATGTAGGTTGATGCACCTGTGTTGTGCAATGCCGCGGAGGTCAGAAGAGGGTGTCGGATTCCCCTAGAACTGGAGTTAAAGACAGTTCTTAGCCGCCACGTGGGTGCTGGGAATCAAACCCGGGAACTCTACATGAACAGTTGGTGCTCTTAACTGCTGAGCCATCTCTCCAGCCCCAAAACTTGCCAATCTTTTAATGTGGATACATCACTAGGAAATCTTACTCAAATGAGGAATATGTTTAGGCCTCAGCCCAGATAATGCCAATGTTGCTTATCTGTATACCAGTTGTCAAGTTTTTAAACCATTTAACAAAATACTGACATTGTAAATGTAAAAGAGTCCACCACATAATCTACCTAAGGTATTCTGCCTATAAAGCTGACTTCTTCAACAAAGGTATCAAGGCATTATGTTTACAGCAGGCTCTGAGTTGTTACATAATATCAATAGGACTTTTCTTTGATCAACACAATTATTAAGCAAAACAATAGCATGTGAATATAAAACAAATGGTTGGATGAAAACTAAGTGAAATATGTTAGAAAATTCAATGAGTCTTATGTTGACATGGCTGAGTATTCAGTGCAGTAATACAGCATTTAGCCTGGCAGGTCTAGAGCACTAAGTTCAATTCCATGTAGAAGGAAAGCAGTGACTGTGAGACCAAAAAGGGGATTGGGTCCTTAAGGTAACCCTGGTCCAGAAAAATCTTCCCCCAAAGAGAAAAAAACCATAGCTCTGGTTCAACTCAGCAATATTAGCTGATGCCCAATACCAGAGTGGCCCTCATTTGCTTGGCAGGAACATGAAAAATGAGATGCAAAGGAGCTCCCTTTTTTAACATTTGTGAATGTGCATATAAATAAGCATGGGAGGTCAGAGAACACCCCAAAGGAGTCCATTCTCTCCTACCACCAAGTGGATCCAAAGGATCAAGTTGTCAGACTTAGTGGCAAGTGGCCTTATTCACTGAGCCATCTCCCCCAGCTACAAAGTTTATCAGTCTTCTTCCTAAACAGACCAGAACAGAACAGTGACCAATCAGAACTGCCCACATTTACATGGTGGGAATTACATGCCAGAAAACTGCATAGAAAGCTCCCTGTAACTAAGAGACCTCTGAAAATGGGATAACACACACACACACACACACAATCATATACTGGTAGTTTGAGATTGCTACTCTCTTTGCAGTGTTTTAAAACCTGTTTTCTTTCTACTCTGGCCTAAAACCAAAGCCTTTCACCAAACTGAATACATTTATACATAGCACCCCAAAAAAGGTGTTAATGATACCATTTCCCATTATATGATGGTTATCATCGGAGGGGAAAAAAGAGGGGAGGCTGCTGGTTAGGAAGTGGAAAAACAAATCATTATGCACTGACAGATATAAATGGGTACAGCTACTTAAGAAAAGTTAAGATGAAAAGTAAAAACACAAGAAATACCATATGGTCTAGTAATTTCACCAAGCAGACTTAGAACTGAAAACTGTCTTTAAAAAGTCGTATACCCATTTTGACAGCATTATTCAGAAGCCGATAGTTACCAAAATGCCTAATGAATGAATAAACTGTGTTACATACAATGAATAAACTGTGTTACATGCAATGGAGTATTAGTCAATCATAATCAAATTCTGCTAAAACATGGATGAATCTTGAAAACATTGTGCCAAGTCAAAGCAGCCAGATACAGGTAACTGTGATTATATTTATATAAAGTACCTCAAGTAACCAGCTGTGGTGGCACAGGCTTTAATCCCAGCAGAAGCAGGGGATCTCTGTAAATTCAAGGACAGCCTGGTCTACATAGTGAGTTCCAAGAGGGCTAAAGGAAACCCTGTCTCAAAAATGCTTTAACTAATTATTTGAATTAATTAATTATAGTATTTTTGAGACGGGGTTTCCTTTAGCCCTCTTGGAACTCATAATTGCAATTAATTAATTACAAGCATGTAAATTAGTACTTTGCAATGGACTGGGCCCAGCCTACTTGAGTACAGTGCCTGTTTGGAAAAAATGTTAAGTGTTCTAGAAATGGGTAGAGTGGATGGTTGCACAACATGGTGAATGTATTTAATGTCACTGAATTTAACACTTAAAATGGATTTTTTTATTTTTTCTGTGTATGAATGTGCTGTCTGCATGTAGGTTTGTGCACCCGTGTCGTGCAATGCCACGGAGGTCAGAAGAAGGTGTCAGATTCCCCTGGAATTTAACTGGAGTTAAAGACGGTTCTCAGCCGCCATGTGGGTGCTGGAGATCAAACCCAGGTCCTCTGCAAGAGCACTCAGCGCTCTTAGCTGCTAGGCCATCTCTCAAGCCCCTTAAAATGGATGTTTAAAAAACAGCAACTGGAGCTGGAGAGATAGCCTAGCAGTTAAGAGCACCAACTGCTCTTGCAGAGGACCCAGGTTCAATCCCCAGCACCCACATGGTGGCTGAGAACCGTCTTTAACTCCAGGTCCAGGGGAATCCGACACCCTCTTCTGACATCCGTGGCATTGCACAACACAGTTGCACAAACCTACATGCAGACAGTACAAACACATATAAAAATAAATAAAATTTAAAAAAATTTTTTAAACAGCAACTAGCCGGGCATGGTGGTGCACACCTTTAATCCTAGCACTCGGGAGGCAGAGGCAGGTAGATCTTTGGGAGTTCAAGGCCAGCCTGGTCTACAGAGCGAGTTCCAGGACAGCTGGGGAACTGGAGCCCTGTCTCAAAAAGACAAAAAAAAAAAAAAAAAAAAAAAAAAAAAACCCACAGCAACTAGAGCTGAAGATAGGGCTCAGCAGTTAACAGCACTGGCTGCTTTTGCAGAGGACCTGGGTTCAATTCCCAGCACCCACAGGGCAGTTAATAACCATCCATAACTCCAGTTCCTGATCTAATGCTCTCTTCTGATGACCACAGGCACTGTATGATATGGGTGCATTTACATGCATGCAGGCAATACATTCATACATGTAAAATAAAACCAGCAACTAGATTAGTGGGATAACCTAAACTACAAATAAAAAAATATAAGCAACAACAAAAAATGGTTACAATGGCAACTTTTGTTATGTTTTTGTCTGTGTAGCCCAAGCACGGCCACAACTCATTATGTAGCCAATGTTGGACTTGCACTCTCTATCCCCCTGCCTCAGTCTTCTACCCTAGTAGTTTGAAGGGGCACTCTCAAATAGCCTGAGGTATTTGAACAGTTGTTTCCCAGTGGTGGTGCTGTCAAAGGGAGGGGGTGCAACACCACTGGAGGAATAGGTCACTAGGCAGGTTCTGAGAGTAGACTCACCCCACTTTCAGTTCACTCTCTACTTCATTTTGCAGTTGAAGACATATCCCTTAAGTTTCCTGCTCCTTCCACTATGCCTCCCCTGCCATTACGGACTCTCTCTGGAACCACAAGACCAAATATATTTTATTTTCCATAAATTGCTTTTTATCATAGTAACAGAAAAGTAACTAATACCCCCAAGTACTGGGATTATAAGTGTGTACCACCAAGTTGATGGTTATGATCTATAATATAAAAAATTCTAATGGGGGATGAAGAGATAGTTCAGTGGTTAAGAACACTGATTGCTCTTACAGAGGACCCAGGTTCAATTCCTGGCATCTAATAACTACCTGTAATTCCAGTTCCAGGAGCACAGACGACCTCTTCTGGTCTACATGGCCAATGCATAACACAGGTGCACTTACATTGCATGCAGGCAATACACTTACACAGATAAAATATAATTAAAAATAAAATATATAAGAAAAATGTTTTTTTAAAATGCTGATAGGTCTAACTGTAGCATGTTTAAGCTAAGACGGTCATATGGTATAATTCATGCAAATGTTAAAGATTTATGTGTCCCATGATATAAACACTTCAGATTTAAAAGAAATAAAACAGCCAGGCGGGGTGGCACACACCTTTAATCCCAGCAGTGGAGAGGCAGAGGCAGGCGGATCTCAAGGACAGCCTGGTCTACAGAGTGAGCTCCAGGCCAGCTGGGACTAAAAGGAGACCCTATATCAAAAATACAAAAAATAAAATAAAATAAATAAAATAAAATAAATCACCCCTGTTTTCATGGACCTTATTTTCAAATGGACCAAAAAACACCATGTATCACCTTAAACTTGTTTCAGAACAGTGAGCAAAGCAATAAAGTTACATAAACAGGTTTCTTTTTTTCCTACATTTTTATTAGGGGTGTGCACGTGTGCATGTGTATACCTACATTTGCAGGAATAGGTCAAGGATTCTGGGATTTAACTCGGGTTGTCAGACTTGGTGGCAAGTACTAAAGTATCTTCTGGCACCTATTTTTTCAAAAGAAAGGTGAAAATAAATCTCAAGAGATTCTACATTCTAGGTAGCACTGTTCTATGCAAAGATTCAGAGGAAGGAGCATGCCTAATTTGAAAATCAAGAAACCCCAAGTGGCTAGAAGGGGACAAAGGAGGTTATGTGATGAAAGGAGGGACCAGATCAAGGAGGAACTACAACTGCAGTTTAATGAGAGATATAGGGAGCCACTGCAAGATTTCAACAAGATATTGACATCTGCAGAAAGCAGTGGAATATAATAAGTGATCTTCTCTGATGGTAGAGACAAAAGATTTCTTAATGTACTGAATATGAAATGTGGTAAAACAAAGGTAGTCTGTTTGGGGACCAAGCCACTAAAATGAAGGGACTGATGCTACTGGTAAGGGAAGACTGTGGGTTTAGTAGATGAACTAGGTATGTGTCGAAGATGGAGTTCACTCTTGGCATTTTAAGTTGGAGATTATTATTCAAGTAGGTATGTCCACAGGCAATTAAATCTTTGGTTCGGGAGGATGGTGTGAATTGGAAATATAATTTTGGACACTGACAACATGCAGATATAACTTACAGCCATTTAGGTTACAAGAGCACCAATGTAGAGAGGATGAACTCCCATGGGAGTACCCCAGAACAGACTTGAAGAGGTTAAAAATGAATATGAAGGGCTGGAGAAATGGCTCAGCAGTTAAGAGCACCAACTGCTCTTGCAGAGGACCCAGGTTCGATTCCCAGCACCCACATGGCAGCTAAGAACCATCTGTAACTCCAGTTCCAGGGAAATCCAACACCCTCTTCTGACCTCTGTGGTATTGCACGACACAGGTGCACCAACCTACGTGCAGACAGTACACTCATACACATAAAAATAAATAAATGATAATGCATTAAAAAATGAGTATGAATTCAAATTTTTATTCACAACTTTCTTCACTAAATAATGACCAATAGTCTATGCTAAGTCTTATAAAAGATGGCATGTTTGTCTTTAATGTGTATGTAAGCAAGGGAAATAATTAGGTAACTACTGTACAGATATTCTGAACAGTGATGAAAGAGAATTTAAGCTATTCACACCTCTCCCTTTTTGTGTCTACTCAGATCTTTCATTTATACAAACCCAACATTAAAAGGCTGCTATGAAATTCAATCTCAGCAAGAAGTTATACAAAATGTATTTCTAAGTCATGTGAATTATTAAAAGAGATTTCTCAATTATCTTTCAAAGCAGGCAGGTCACTATGAACAGCTTAAATTTTCTAGCACCTAATTATAAGCCCACAACAGTCCATATACTATTCCCCTTTTAAGAAATTTTCTCCTTCCACCCAAAAAGGTACTTCCTCATGCGACTGACCTCGATGAGCATCATCACTGCTTCCTAAACCAAAAGCATGGCTATACCAGACTCCACAGTCCTTTCCCCATGGTCCAAGTTTTTCCCATATCTAGTCCCTTCTCTACTTTGACTATAATTTGAGTGGTATTATTGAAGGCTACAGGGTAAAAGATTTAACCCACAGAAGATTTCTCAGAAGTTTCAGAACCCTATGGCTACACAGTTACTAGTTCTTGGATGGCAAAGGTACTAGAGCCTGAATTATCCTCTAAATGGGCTCTATCCTTATCACTCATGTAACATTACAAAAGCACTGACCTATCCTCTCTCCCCTTCTCACCTTTTTTGCAGGGGAATCTCCCTTTAGTACCAGCTGTCCGGGAACTCACTATGTACACCAGGCTGGCTTTGAACTCACACAGATCCACCTGCCTCTGCTGGGATTAAAGGCATGTGCCACCACACCCGGCTCCTTCTCACTTTCAAACTCAGTATATCCTAGTGACCTTCCATGCTAAGCCATTCACTGTCTCTCCCTCTACTTTTATTCTACCTCCTAGAAAAGAAAGTTGTAACTTCATTAGCCTACCTTATCTATTATTTCTCAATTTAATTTACAGCAAAGATGCCTTAAAATGCTAATTTTGCTGCTTCATACATATCAGTCACTCATGATTCTTAGGGCAACTTTTAAAATTATTACATTATCACCAGGCATGGTGGCACATGCCTTTAATCCTAGTGCTCGGGAGGCAGAGGCAGGCGGATCTCTGAGTTCAAGGCCAGCCTGGTCTACATGGTGAGCTCCAGGGCAGCTGGTACTAAATAAAGGGAGATCCTGTCTCAAAAAGACACGCACAAAAAAATCTTTTAATGAAATATAAAAGGAAATAAAGACGCAGTATAACATTTAAAACTACTTCTAATAATTAATTCTTACTTTATAAGGGGTAAGAAACGCAAATAGGAAAACAAGGAAAATCATCTTAAAATATTTGTGTTAAAAAACAAATTTCAAGGTTGGGGTACACATGTAGTTCATAGTTGGTCCCTAGCACTGCAGTAACTGGGAGTGGTACATAGCTGTTGTCCCAGCACTTAAACATGGAGGCAGAGAATCAAGAGGTTCAAGGTCATCCCCAGCTACACAGTAAATATGAGGCCAACCTGGGATTCAACAGACCCTGTCTCAAAAACTAAAACACTTCTCTCTTCTTCACTAGATCAGGCTGTATGGAGTTTAGTTTGGCAGTTGGCCCCAATAATCTTTTATCAGTTGATGCTCTCTGTTTTATAAAGGCCATAGACAGAGGTTCAAATCATTCCATACTAAATGGGAACTGAGGAATGCACCTTTAAAAATGTAAAACTACAAGAATAACAGGAAACCTAACAAAACATAGTTTTAACACAAGCGTTGATGATAATTTGCATTATTTCATTAAATCACTTAGCATTGTACCTTCAACATACTCAGTTTGCAGATGAGATATTTGGAGTCCAAATAAATATCCTTGTGTATCAGATATTTCTCGTTCTTTTTTCAAAAGCCTATTCCTTTTTTTAGGGTAATTTTTTTATTTTATTTTAGATTATTCCAAAATATGCATATATACACTCCACACATAAGTCAAAATTACAATTTCTGAAAATAAACTATAGGTTGATTCCTAAACACATTTAGAGATTCACATTTTAACAGTAAAGTTTCATGCAGATATAAAGATGTGTAACTTTACATTCTTTTTAGAATATGACTACATATCTTCCATCCATATATGGTCATTACAATGTGTGAATATAAGTGGTAGGACAATTCTAGAGCCCATTTAGAGATTTGCATTGGAATAGCACAGCTGCTTTCAGATACAATGAAATATAATAAAGTTGCTCAGTTTGCCTGCCAACTGGGGATTTGCTCTCCCCCCCCCCCCACCCGGGACTGTGTTACTTCACTTAGCATAATTGCTTCAAGTTCCATCCATTTACCAGCAAAAGCCTATTCTTATGTAGCCCATGCTGGCCTGAAACTTGATATAAGCTGAGGATAACTCTGAACTGATCCTCCTGCCTCCATCTCCTGAGTGATGCTAAGATTACAGATGTGCTTCACTATACTTGGTTTTATGCAGTGCTGGGGATCAAATTCAGTCTTTCCTGCATGCTGTGTAAACACTCTACCAACTAAACTACTTCCTTAGGCCCAATGTATCAGCTATTGTAAGGGGAGGAAAAAAAAAAAGATTACTGTTTAAAAAGTACTATGATAGTATAATTTATAATGCTTCTAAGATAATTGGTAAAATATTTTTTTTTGCTGTGATGTAGAAATAGTTTTACTTGATTAAAGACTAGTGAGGCTAATCCCCATATGAATAGGTAATTATAATTCTAGCCAGATGCCTCCTGCTTTAAAGGGTATCAAAACGCTAAGAGCCAGCCTAATATCAGTGATTCCAACAAACCTGACAATCTGAGGTTGATCCCTTGCTCCACATAGAAGAACCAATTCTCACAAGCTGTCCTTCATTTCCTTCCACACACGCAATGTAACATGGTATGTGACATACACTAAATAAATGTAATTAAAATTTTTAAATGTGTGAGAAAATAACTATTCTCAAGGAGGGCTTAAAGACAAAATAAGAGGTGACAGTCCAATTTCTATTAATACTGCATTTTGCCAATAGATACCATTCAAAATCATAAAAATGTTAACAACTTATAAGTCAAACAAAAGGACAAACTGCAAAATATTATCAAAACTTTTGTTTTATTTTTCAATACAAGATAAATACCATGCTTGTTACTAGTGCAGTTCAAGGCCAACAATGGCCATATAGCAAACTGCTCAACAGTCACCTAAATGCTAAAGAAAGAAAAGGCAAAGTAAACATTAAACACAAAATTGCAATTACAAACATTTTTTAAAAATGGGAATAAGCTTTTTTAAAAGAAGCTAATATGGAAGTCTAATTTTCATGGACATCAAAAAGATGTCTACTTGGATCAAATATCACCTTACCTTTTGCACAAAAATCTTATTATGAAGTCACCACAGTCAATAGCTAAATTTTTTAAGACTTTCTTTGGCCTTCTGATATTAGACAAATTATTTACAAAGGGTGATTATTCAGTAATTCATTGATACTCTAATATGATACAATTTTTTGTTGTTGTTAAGGGCTTTCCATTAAAAATTATAAAACAACTCTGTAAGGCTGTATTGGACTGTAAACTACTTTGCTAATTAACACCATGGGATGCAAAGGAAGGAGTAATAGACCTTTTTTAAGGCTAAAGTCATCAATGTTATAGATGCATTCCTCAAAATACATTATAATTTACCCCAAAGGATCATTTCCCATTAAATACCACCTGAGTACTACAATTTTCAAAGTAAAAAAATTAACAAACATGAGTTTATCACTGTATTTTAAAATAATTTAGCTTACAGAAATGCTGAGAAGTGTTACGCAGTAACAGTGCGACACAGAACACTCTTTCAAAATGAAATGTTTTCAATAAAATCTAGGGTCTGTCCAATTATGAAATTAATGTCAAACATTTACTTACACCCATGGTGGAGTTTTAGGGTACTCCCACATGAAAAACTGATCATAGTATTCACTATTCACAGATCTCATTCGTTACTTGTGTGACTTCAATTAATTTCTACCTAATATTTTAAAAGCTCCCAGTACAATACGATAACTGATGTAGCAGGAAGTCTTTCAAACACTGAAATCTGTATGTGATCAAGAGTTTATACATCCCATACAAAAACCATAGTAGCTATATATTCAGTGAATGCCAACAACCTGAAACTTTAAAAAAAACATTGGTTAAATCAAACCTGAACCAATTTGAATATAAAACAATGGCCCAAATATTTTGAATAGTCATAAAAATTCATGTTACTTCTCTCTAATGCCAAGAAAGAAGAGTATAACTTTCTCCCAGAAGCCTAGACATTTAATACATTTTCTATTTTGACTTAAAATGAAACTAATTCTGAATCTTGATTTCTCTAAAAGAAAGAAAACTCACATTATGAACACAAGAAATACCACATATAAGGCCACATCTCAATAAATTCATAATTTTTGGTTGGATGTTTATAGTCTAAGGCTTCTAGGAGTCAAGTTGCTAAAAATAAATACACCAGTGTTTCAACTGAAGATTAATGTTCACACACACAAACTACAAGAACATAAAAATAGAATGCTTTGCTACAAAAATCCTACTTGATGTCTTTTAGCACAAAAAAGTCTAATATGTACAATGGATAAGCGTGCACTTAAGTACATAACAACTGAGGGAAACATTTACAGAGGGTTATGGGATGCAAATGAACTTCATGAATGAAGTTTAAAAAGCAGGTATCTGTGAAACAGCAAGAACCTCGATACTGTTTTCTCATTGAAAATTAGAACATAAACTTCCTCTTAAAAATAACTTAAGTTGAAGCTTAAAACACAAAAGTGGAGCCACCTTGTAAGATACAGAAAAATGCAATTCAGGTAACAAAGCCAAAATGTCAAGCACTCCAACAGAAAAGTGTTGTAGTAGCATCTCATTATACGAAACAGAATGTATTTAGGTTATTGGCACATTTAAATACATAGGGAAAGAGAAAGTCTTACCCTTTCAACAAATTTCCCCTTTCACTATAAAATATTACACAACATTCATTAGAACTTCCATGTTTATTTTTAGAACTGACCTTAAACAAGTAAAAACTAAAGCAACATTCTCCACAGGAGAATCAAATGGAAAAATAATATCTTAAGCTACAAGTTATTTGTGAATTCCAAATTGCAGTTAACTGCTTAAGAATATTCTAGGTAAAGGAGCCGTTAAATGGGCTAACATAATCAATAGCCATGGCAAGCTACTCCAAATCTTGCTTATGACAACAAAACAAGCATTTGTAAATTTATACTGGATATGCTTTCTACAATGTATTTCCTTTAACCCAAAGCAGCATAACTGACTCAAAGTGCTGCTTCAGGAGAAATACAATTTGAGTGCTGTGTCACTCATCTGCAATCTTATACTGGCTGAAAGGAATGTGACTGCATAGCAGTGAGCAATGCTATGACTGAAAGTTCACTTCAAGCCTGTTTTCATTGCCACTACACTATACACTAATTATAAATTTAAGTCACTTTTTTTTTGGTGTCTTTGCAAAGATTTATCTCTTTGGATTATTTTTACACATTAAAAAAATTTTTTTCAAATAACACTGGCTCCTCAACAACAGAAGGGATGTGACAAGTAAAACAAGGCTTGTAATTTTCACTTTTACTGCAATACATTCATGTGTTATTGGGTAAAAGGACTTTGCAAAATTACTTTGTCAAAACCAAAAAGTTACTTTCTTCCTGACAGCACTTAAAATAATGGACTAGCAGCAAACAACTCTAATACACTCACACTATCTGCTACCAAAGTCACTTAATAAAATCAGCCAAGCAGGGAGAAAAGTGACATAAAAGGAGCAATTAAAGGGTCTCACTGATTTTTTTTTTAAAGAAAAGGTAAATGAAGGATTAAAATTAGTAAAAAATTTCCAGTTTCATTTCAAGTATAGTATTTGTGATTCCATTTAAAAGTATTCAGAGAAAATTTTATTCTCATGGACATTTTACTTACCTTTTTATTCCTACTATTAACTAATTTCCCTTGTAAACTTATGTCCAAACTTCTTCACATTAGGATTTTGTAAATAAACTATTAAAAACACTAGAAAATGACAAAAACTTAGAACACCTATACACAAAACAAAACAATTTTGATACAACCCTCAAATTAAAAAGCAACTGAATTTTCAACAAGATTAACACACTTAAAAATCATTTCTGAGAACTAACAGTTCTGATAAATACCACTAATCCCATGCACAAATACTCGAATCACAGAATATTTTTTAAATGAACTGGCAGTGTTAAAGGTATTTTGAAAGAACTAATTTTTTTTTTGTAGTTTGAAAGTGGGTAAGATGAAACTGAAGAACAGCAGTGCAAATCTCTGAAACTGTACATTACCTAATATCAAGGGTACTTAAATACCTTAAGCATTGCCCTGAAACTTAGAATAAAAAAAAAAAAATCAGTGTCTACTAGCAGATCTCTCAAAAATAATCAGATCTTAAAAATATATTAAAAACGCATTAACTTGCTTAGGATTTTATCTCAAATTTCTTTAGTGATTCAGAATTACCTTCCTATAAAAATAGGTAATCTAAGTTGATATTCTGTCTCCGATAATTTTGCAGAACACACGTTAGCCAGGTGCTTTCAATGCAGGCCTTAAGGTAAGGCAGAATTGAGAAGGGGAAAAAAAATCTTGATTAACTAACTCTGGCCTAGCATAAATCAACAGTTATAGGAACATATATAGAATTCCTTGAAGTGTGAAGACAGGGTGTAACTCTAATCTCTCCTTATCTTCTATTACTCACACTGAAGAACACAACTCTATGTTAACAAACATCACACCCTTCAGAAATCTCTATCAAGTAGAATACTAGGGCTCTCTTTAAGTCATATTTATCTGCTGCAGGACTGTATTTACATTGCACATGGCACCATCAGCATTAAACAGCAAATTACTGCAGCATCAAATCAGAATTATCAAAATCTCTCTTAAATGCTAACAGTTCACAATTAAGTGTTTCTGTATTTCTGAGTTGTATTTAAGCTGCACTACCATACATGAGTTTTTACTAAAAATGTTACAACCTCAAAATTTTTAACCCCTAACACATTGACTGGATTGCTATATCTGTCAAATTTCATTTTTACAAGTTTACATACCATTCAGCAAAGTCACAAGCTAACTAAGTAAAAACAGCTAGAAAAGCAGAATATAGAAATATCAAATATCCATGTATTCACCTATTCTAATTATCAAAATCAAGGGCAAGAGACACTTAATTAGTTATGTTTAATTCACTGAACGCAAGATTAAATTGATGCATATCCAAACACGCTATTGCAATGCTTTTTTAAAGGACAGTAAAAATGTTGTCATATTAACATTATCTTTAGATATTGCTGAACACAAGACTTTCCCTGAGGTGTAAACATCAAATAACTTGAACAGCTTTACACATCAGCCCCATTAAACAGTTTATTACAACACTACATCTATTGTAATCAAAGTGGTGCTGTTTACAGACATTATCATATGAACATTTTAACAAGAACAAACTACTATAAAAACAAGCATTTACTTGACTTTTTCCAAGTGCTTGCACATTATAATGGCCAAATGTATATAACCAGTAATAAAGTTGCAAAAGCTATTAACTTTTTAAATCACACAGGTTTCCTTCAAATAAAAACAGTTAAGCAACATAAAAAATAAAAGTAGAGCTACTGGTTACCATTTATGCAGATTTGCTTTATTCAGATCTATTCCTGTTCAGTTTATCCATGAATCCTTACAGGTTCAGTTCAATCACAAGAAGCAAAACTGCTGGACAAGCGTCATTTTTCCCCCATGAAGACTGTTTTGTCTTGGAAGGTGTTCCTCTTCCTTCAGCTGTAATGTGTCAAAATTTGTGATGTAGATTTTGCTATTCCCCAGAATACACAGAAAAATGTTGGCTTAACTATACATACACAAGTCGTGCATCTACTTCACTGTTAGGTATTCTAACACAAAATAAGAAGTAACTGAAACAGTAGCTGCTTGCATGGAGAAATGCTCCAAATTTATAGGATGCAATGTGAGACATTCTGATTTCACTCTTTGAAATTTAGTAACTGTCATCACAATAATTTTGTACAATTAACATATGCTAATTTTTAAAAGGAAAAAATTTAGTTACAGTAACAAATAAAAATATAGCAGCTACTGTTTCTGTGATGATGAGAACAATCATAAGTCATTTTCTAAAATATGCATACTACAAAATAAATGGAAAAATGTTGGATGATTTGAATGTAGTTTTTTCATTCACCCACATATGAATTATATATTCATTCATTTAACAAATGCTAGACTGAATATAAAATGCAATGAAATTTACAAATTAACTGCATTTGACAGAATACAGGAACTTCTGCAATTTGTTATAAACCAATGGTGCTCCATGTTACAAAATAGTATAAAGAAATACCTCCGTATGGACATTAAATATGACATCCACATACAAATCTTGAGACATAGTACAAATGTGAGACATTACTTTCACTCTATTTCACCTATATCAACTAAAAACAAGCTAATAGGAATCTACAATGATAAATTTCATTGAAAACTTACATATAGGGGAAAAAAAGCAAACAATAAAATTTATATTATAGTCAAGAATACATATATATGTAAATTTCAGGTAGGTCCACAAAAGAAACATTAATTTAAATAAACTGATGACTGAAATACCAAATATTTAAAATATGAATTCTAAGAGGGTATTTTAAAGGGGGCAATGAATGTTTAGTGACATTCTGCCATAAAAATACTTTTCTAAAAAGATCTTCTGCTTTATAATCAAGAGTAATTTCTGGGACAACTATAAACTTTATATCTGTTAACCTCTAACTTACATTGAAGACTCAAGTATATCAATTTATGTACATAGTCACACTTCCTAGCAACAAAAACTGAAATCCTCAAAGTACAAAGGTAAAGGGCCTTTCTCTTCCAAATAGTTTCTATATCTGTATTTTTTAAGAAAGCCTTTATTTATGTTACCTTTGGTACTTTTACTTTTTTGTATTGATGAGGTCACACAGAGGAATTAATAGAAAAAAATCTAATGTCAGTTTTCAAAGTTTTATTTTACTACTCGCAAAATTCTGATCGGGTCTGTTTTTATTGTTTTCTGGGAATGGGAAGATGCTGAAGATTGAATGTAGCACTTCACAAATATGCTACGCCTGTGACCTACTAAATTACACTCCAAGCACCACAGTGCACTTTCACAACAGCAGTAAAGCATTAGAGAAAGACAAGCATATGCTCTAATCTGGAAAAAAAGACTGCTGGAAAATTCATAAATCCTATTACAAACGAACAACTACCTCCCTAAAATTTCTGTTGTGTTGAAAAGGATGAAGAAATGAATCACTAAGAGGGAAAAAAAAAAAATATTTAAAATCAGTGAATTGTTTTAATGTTCAATCCTTCCAAAAACCACAGGGCATATTTTATATTATTGTCACTCCAATGGAGAATTTTAGTTCTTTTGGGGGGGATCTTTTTGAGACAGGGTCTCCCTGTGGCCCCAGCTAGCCTATACCTTGCTATGTAGACCAGGACGGCCTTGAACTCACAGAGATCCACCTCCCTCTGCCTCCCCAATGCTGAGACTAAAGGCATGTGCCACCACGCCTGGCTCAAATTTTCACATTTTATATAGAAAACCCTCTTTATGAAATTACAATATACATCTTTATCCAAAACTAATGTACTCATCCTTTGCCTGATTATATTTTATAAATATGGCTTTACTAATGAAGAAATCTCAAATTTTTACCATACAGACATAAAATTTAGGGGACAGTTAAAGTTATTTCTAGTTCTAAACACTTTACAAAAATACAAATTTTACAATCTCAAACGGAAGCAAAATTTGAAGGCAATACAACCCATTTCCAATAATTCAATTCCATATTATAGACTCAAATGCCTTAATAGACATCTACATAAACAAAGATATCAAAAAGCTTAAAAAGTAACAAATACATTCAATGCCCAAGTTTTCAGAATAGCATTTCAGATAGATCAAATCTATCATGTCAAAGCCACACAATTACTTGCTTTAATTGTCAGTTATAAAAAAGGAACCTATGTAAACAGCTTTTAAAATTAACTAAGACAAATGAAACAATTTTAAAGTCTGCAAACTAAGCAAGCAGTAAAATTTCAACACAGATATACCTGCATTTTGAGATAACGTACTATCAGACCATAATCAACAATTCAAATTGAGTGCTTCTGCTACTTTATCTGCAAAAATTTGCTGGCATTAATATTTTAAAACTCGTGGCAAACTTGTCTTTGAATGTTTATTTGAAAGGGGTCTCTTACAGGCTTTTTTATTTTGAATGTGTGTTTTTATTTCTGAAACAGGGTCTTACCAGTCAGCTCTGGCTAGCCTGAAACTCCAAATGTAAAGCAGGCTGACCTGGAATTCAAAGGATTTTCCTGCATTGGCCTCTTAAATGCTGAGATCATAAAGGCTTGCACCACCATACTTGACTCTTAACAAATTTCATGCTAATCTGCTGAATTGAAAGTATTCTCACATAATTTTAGTGATGAAATGTTTAAATAAATAAAATCTATCCTTTTATATCTGAAAATTCCTCTTTAATGAAAGGAATGATTATTAAAGTGGGCAAGTGTCTAAACTTATAACTCTCCTTCAAAGAAAAATTTCTTCTTATATTGACTAGAACAAATTACATCAAAACAACTGTTTATTATAGATGTTTACAAAACATTATTAGTTACCAAAACATTTTATATTTTCACCTGTCTTTCTCTGAACATCAATCATACTTACCCCACTTCATCTAAAGCACTTTAATACTCTACAAAACACGTAAGTAACGAAGCTACTGACTACACAGGAGAAATAAATTCACAATACTCTGTGCCAAAAAGATTCATACCCATCTCCCAATAAGACATTTCAAAATGTGCTGTTATTCAGAATTCATTGTCAAGAGTTAGAACTTGCTACCACAGAAGGCAAAACCATAAATTTGGAGAGCAAAATGACACCTTTTCTCTCACTCATTTCCTTTAAACAAAGCTAACTGAATATTCATTCAAAACTTACTCAAAACAATCTAATTTACAATTTAAACAATGGCAGGAAATTTCACACTGAGATGAAGGTGAGAGTGCAAGGTGACTCACATTGGCATTGAATTTTTTTTTAAACAGAGAACATCAATTATTTATAAACAAAACTATATTCTTAAACCACAATGAGCAAAACACTACACATATATCCAAGGGATCACTTCCTACCCTCTCTAGTCACTTCAAGTTGTATAGTCAGACAGATTTTGCAAATACATGAGAATTAAAGAAGAATGAAAGCCAGCACAGCATAAGCAAGATGAAGCAGAGTAATTGGGATATTGTGGGAGAACAAGAAAAAACACATCTTGGACTACTAAGCAGATAACAAAATGACCTAACTAAAATTAATTTTTAAATTGTGTAACAGTTATCATTCGCTAGGCAATTAATAGAATTAAATTTTCACAAAGCCTCAATGTAACACTCCTAAGGAGATGAAGCATCTTAATACATAAGAACTATTTTTCTTTTAGCTTTTTCTCAAATTTAACACAAGCTACAATAAGCAACACAAAGCATCTTAAATCCTATGTGTAATAAAAATTCAAGTTCATGACACATATGTCAAAAGTAATCACGGCCAGAAATTCTCTTAGAATGATTTAATCCAGATACCATACAAGTACTTTATCAAAGAAATGGATAATCATTTGAGAGCGTGTAACATCTCTTAAGGGAAAGGAGAAGCCTGAATAAAGAACATTTAGAAAACTTTGTTTTCATTACTCTTCATTACCAAAAACGGGATTGTTAACAGCAATCTGCTGGATAAGGCTATTTATTATTCTAGACAAACAGTAAGAGAAACACAACCTAAAAAAAGTAACTCAACTATAACAGTAAAATTGTTTCTGTAAGAAGTATACAACCTTACATTTATTTTGCTCAGAGTGGTCTGAGAATACAGGCAAAAGTTACAGAATATGAAGCGCAATGCATTTACATACTGAAATTTACAATACTGATTTTTCTCATTGAAGTATTATCTATTTGAACTTGGATATGGAATGCTTTTAGAAAAACTAATACATTTTTTTAAATGAGAATGTAATTAACATTACCCAACGGTTCAAACACACAAAAAAAATTAAGATGGAACAGACATTTTAACAGGTTGCCAACATCAAGTTTCCAGTTCAATTAAAATCCTGCCCTTTTGCCCATTCATCGCTTTAATAGTATATTACAGAACTGACTCATATATACTTACTATTGACATTCATTTCAGTGCTTAACTCACTCCATTTATTCCATTTAAGATTTACATGAAAGCTCAAAAGGACTCATATTTTAAAACTTCTAAAGAGGTCAATAGACCTTATAATAAATTTGAAAATGTTTTTTTGTTTAAAAAAACTTTTCACTGAAGTGTATTTAATCCCAACCCCACCTTTTCTTCATTGTCTACTTCCACAATAAATAACCACTTGGTTTATAGCAAAGGTACAATAATCCAAGAAAGCTCCCTCCCAACCCCCCACTGGCAAGGCTTATGGTAAAATTTTGCTTGGATGAAGGCACATAACAGTATTACAACTCAATTCTGATTAATGTACAAACAAAACATGGGATTTGGGGGATGGTGTATCACTGAGAAAAAAATATCAACATCTGTACACTAGGAATTTGTAGTTAATGTCAATGCAATGGAACTCAAATCATGATGAATTTAGGTGTATAACTCCTTACTAGAATGTAAATTCAGAGTATATAAAACTAACAATGAAGCTTTCAAAAGGAATGTATTTGGCTTACTGTCCTAATTTTATTAAGAAAATTGTGATTAATTAACTTTGAGTATGAACTGATTTAGAGACCCCATGATGAGCACATCAAATTTTGGAAATGACCGAAAACAAATCATATATTAGTAACTATAACCTTGTTGATAAACTATCAAGTTTAAAAAAAAAAATACAACTTGCAGAACCTATACCTTTTAATAAATCAAATGACAGAGAATTAAACAGTTCAAGTAATAACCTGGCCACATCTACCTTAAGGGATCAGATGTATTCAATTTGGAATAAAAAAAATTCTATGATTAAAATTCAGTGTTTAGATTTAGAATAGGATACAACATTCAATTTTTATAACCAAACAATACCAAATTTAGTAATGGATAATTTTGTCTTCACTAAAGGAATACTTTGAGAATTACTTATGGGAAAACTATATAAAAAAGTAGCTTTAATAAATACTCAATCTGCATACTCAAAATGCAACACAAAGTATTAAAATGGGCTTTCTTCAGAAAGCCCTTAAATTTTAATAATAACCTTGTGTTCCAAAAAATTAAAGACTTACATTTTCATTTTCTTATTCAAAAAAGCTCTATTTGCTAATGTGTGTGGATGTTATAGCTAAAGAAACTACTATTCTGTCACAGAAGTACATACACTTGATAAAGCCCAATACAATTTAAATATTAACAATTTTCAGGATGAATTTCCAGTAAGTTTCTGTGTTTATTAAAAGTTACTACACTGAGTGTTTAAGGATTTATTTTAAGCCTAATTTAATTTGGATATGCCATCAACGAATGGAGAAAAAAATGTTTACAAAATAACCTCTGTACATGTACAAGATTCACAATGCCCTTCTCCCACTCTGCACGAGTAAATACTATAAACAATTATAAAAATAAAATTACATGTGAAAATGAAGCATAAACAGACAAGTCATTCTACTTTATGAAAAATGTACACAAGAAATTTTTTAAATACAGAAAAAAAGACAATGATTATGGCTTATGAATGAAACAGAAAATTATTTCAAAGTATTTATTAACTTGGGATGTATGGCTTGACACAATTTAAAATTTTTAGGTATGTACCCTGAACCCACTTTAATTGAGTAACTTTTACGTCTTCTTTGCAAATTAAAAGGTAATGTTCCTTTTTAAAAAGCCAAAAAGATTTTTTTATAAAAAGTAATTTTTTAAAGGAAAAAAACCTCTTTCATTGCTGAAAAAAACAAGCTTTTGTTCTGTAACCTATTAAGTGTTAGATATTTTTAAAAAGTTTCAGGGACAAATAAAGTTAGTTCACGAGATAGAAACTTTATTTTTAAAAATCCAAGCATAACAATCCCCTGGTATTTTATGAATATGCTAAATCACACTTAAACAATGTTATGTGATTACAAGAATCCCAATTTTTAGATTTTAGAAGTACACAATGAGTCCTCTTGATTATTTTTCTTGCTTTAAGACCACAGTCTGAAATCTAAAAGTCACAGGTAACTCAGCAATACAATATTCAAGGGAAGAAGGTCAAAATTTTTACCTGCAATGGCTTACCTGTTGCTTCAGATTGTTTCCAGAAGATTAAATCAGAACAAGTACTTGGATCACTTAAAATGTAGGTATATTTACTGTATAAACAACAGCCTTGGAGTTATAATTACTGTTAATGACACACATATACTAAATATAATAATAAAGGAATACCCACCTTCTAACGATGACGGTATTCCCGCTCTCGGTCCCGCTCTCGGTCCCGGTCCCGGTCCCGATCCCGGTGTCTCTCTCGCTCCCTGCTTCTCTCTCTATAATAATCATCATGGCGATCTCTACTACGGGATTTATGACGACGACTCTTTTCTCGTGATCTACTGTGGTCCCTTTCTCTTGATCGTTCACGTCTTCTAAAAGAAATTACTGGATTAATGCTCTCCATGATCAGATAGCCCCCAATACAGCTGAGTTTCCTTTAACAGTAGTTTTACTTTCCATGTATCAGTTACAAATCAACCAGCCTAAAAATATTAAATATGAAATTCCAGAAAGGAAACATTTTTAATTTTTAAATTGCAGGCCTTTTTGATTCACATTATACAAAGTCTGTATTTTCCTTCTCCTTCCTGCCTGAGATGCAAACCATCCCTTTGTCCAGTGTACCCATATTGTATGTGCCACTCGCCCATTAGTCATTCAGAAGCTATCTCCAGTCATCATGTTACTGCAGTATTTATGCTCACGTAACTTATTAAATATGATCCCCAAGCATAAGAGTACTGATGTTGACAAGCAATTTAAGATATTGTTCCTTTAAGTGAAAATATGGAAGAAAAAAGCCATAAGCTGAAGTTGCTAAGATTTACAGTGAGAACCTATAAAATTCTGAAGAAATACTAATTTTGCCATCACATCTTAAAATGCAAAATTCAAAGGCACAGTGTTTTAGAAGTAACTAGTAATAATGAAGAAGACATTACAGAGTTCATTATAGAACTCAGTTTTAGACATGTGCAGTGGTCTTGGAACATATCCCCTGCATATAAAAGGATGGGAGAGGTCCATCTGTATTGCATTTTAAAAATCTAAGGGGCTCATGACATGACTCAACCCTTGCTGCCAAGCCTGATGACCTAAATTCGATCTCCAGAATCCACATGATAGAGAACTGACTCCAGAGAGTTGTTCATCCTCTGACCTCTACAAGCCTGTCTGTATACCTACACACACAAGTAAATAAATAAATGAAATAGAATTTTTTTAACCTAAGACAGGGACAGAGATGGATTAGCAGCCATCCAAGCAAGATGATGACAATTTAGATCCCCTGAGCCCATGTAAAACAATGAGAATTTGGATCCCCTAAACCCATGTACAATGCTAGACAGGCACGGTAGCTTCCCTATAATTCCAGCTTTGGATGACAGAAGATTCCCAGAACAAACTGGCACTGAGAGTAGCCATACTGGCAAACTCTGGGTTTGATGGGGAGATTCTAAAATAATAAGGTAGAGATCAATCAAGATATACTCCAGATATCAACATTGGGCCTCCCCACACAGATGCACAGACATGCATGAACGCATGCAAACATGGATACACACACATGAAAAAAATTAAAAGAATCTATAGTAAAAAATTATTTAAGTGGAGTTTAGACTCTCTATCCTGACCCATTCACTAATGATTGACCTACTTACAAAGAAGCATGAACGATAAATTTCATGTACAAGATTAACCAAAAACTAAAAACTAAGACAGTATGGAGATGCACTATATCTATATTCATATTTTAAAACATGCTGGGGCCTGCAAGGTGGCTGAGTGCATGAAGGCCCTTGCTGCCACCCTGACAACCTGAGTTTAATTGCTGGAACCCACAAAGTAGAAGGAGATAGCTGACTCTTGCAAGTTGTCCTCTAACCTCCATATGCAAGCTGTAGTCCCCACCATGTACGCACATAAATACTAAGTAAATGAAAAATTTAAATGAAAAAAATAAACAAAAGGTGCTAAATAAACAGAAAAATAATGAAGTGGATGAGGGGGTTGCGTTTATGCATACTGTTCTTGTTTGGAGTTTTTATTTTTTTTGGTTTGTTGAGAAACGGTCTCACTGTATAGACAGGGTAGCTTTGAAATTGTGGCAATCCTCTTCCCTCAACCTGAATTCTAGGATTACAGGCATGAGCAACAATACTAGACTTAAGGAAATTTCAAAGTACTTCTGTTTCAAGCTAAACAACATAGGAATATAATCTTTTTTAAGGTCTAAGATTCAGGAACTTAACATATAGAGAGTTGCTTAAATTCACAAAGGTTACCTAGCACTGGGTACATAGTTCAGTGGTAGACCACTTGCTTAGCATCAATAAGACCCTAGGTTCAATCCTCAGTGCTGTAAAAACAAAGAAACAAACAAACAAAAAAACAGGTTACCCAAACTTACACAGATGGCCCTCTATATCCATGGGTTCTGCATCTAGACTGAACCCATCTCATACAGAAAAAAACAGCCACCAGATGGGGTCAGCCAAAGGGCTCAGCTAGTAAAAGCTCTGGCTGCTCAAACCTGGCAGCCTGGGTTCAACCCCTAAAATTTATGTAAACGTGGAAAGAAAGAATGGTCTCCACAAAGCTATCCTTTGACCTCCTGCCTCGCCACGTGCCCCAGTATATCCCAGTATATATCATGTGTGCACATGCACACACAATTATAAACTTAAAAAATTACAGCTGTATTAACATGTACAGTCTCTATTTCACTGTTATTAGCCCATAAACAATATTAATGTAATCTTTTACATAACATATATTTTACCATGAATAAGGGAGGAGTGTTAAGTGTATAAGACAGGTAAGGAGGAAGAAACAAAATACATGAGTAAATCTGTGCAGGTTGTATACAAATAAGCCATTTTATATAAGACATTGCCATCTGTAGATGTTGGTATTTTCTCAGACTCTGGAACAAACCATCTTAATATAAACTGTATACTTATAGCTAACCAAAGTGATTTATTTTAAGCACTGTACTAAGAAACTTACACACATAATCAGAAGAGAAAAGAAGGCAAAGGAGAAGTCTAATAATCATGAACAGTAGTATCAATATTATATTCACACTGTAGTTAATAAAAATGTTTTCATAAGCTTCTACTGTCTTTTAACCAATTTATAAAACCAAGGTTTACAGCCTAAAGTTTAAGAATGAAAATACAGAGAAGTCCTGAAAATTCTAAGTTCATACAAGGAAATAATTCTATTAATTTAAGTAAGAATTCTTTTATGTATTTTCTGGGCAAACAGACTTAAATATTAATTGATAAGTACCTTGATCAATGAGACAGATGTTCTTTGTACTTAAAATGATGGCAATGATGAATTTAAGATAGGAAGACCCTTTCTTTTTTTTTTGGTCTTTTCAAGACAGGGTCTCCCTGTAGTCCCAACTGTCCTGGAACTCACTCTGTAGACCAGGCTGGCCTTGAACTCGCAAAGATCCGCCTGCCTCTGCCTCCCAAGTGCTAGGATTAAAGGCGTGCACCACCACGCCCGGCAGGAAGACCCTTTCAATGAGTCTAAAAGGCAACAAAGTTGAGGATTGTGTCCAAGATAATAAACTCCTTTCCCTTAATTAAGATTCTACCTCCAGAAAAAGCAAACTAAACACAAATATAAACAATTCATGTGTCTGGTTATGGTAGCACAGACCTTTAATGTCAGCAGAGGCAGGCAAATAGGAGTTTGAGGCCAGACTGGTCAGGACTACAGAGGGAGACCCTGTCTCAAACAAAAACATGATAATTAAACATCTACCTTCCAAAAATATACAAAATTTCAAAATTAATGCTTTACAAAGTAGCTATTTTTAAAAATGTATCTATTACAAAATAGATTATGTATTCATTCACAACTCTCCTAAAAAAATATCCTATAGAGTTTAAACATGGAAATACAGTACTACAGTGAACAAATAGCTAACTAAGGCCCCTGTCATTCAACAGGTGTTAGTTATAAATAAGAGTTAACTATGAAAAGAAACAGAATACAAGAAATTAGATTAACTTGAGACATGAACACAGAGGCAAGTGAAAAGACAAGGAAAAAGGTTCCAAGAAGAAATAAATATCAAGCACCAAGTCAGTGAAGTAATCAAAAAGACCAAAAGTAAAATTATCAGTAAGCTTCAATGTTCATAGTTATTCTAAGAGTAAACATTCACTGTTTGCCATTTTATTCCAATTAAGTGGAAGCCTTGAAGGATTTTAAGCAACACCAATATTCATTTTAAAGTACAGAAAGCCACTCTGCTAAATAGATAGTAAGTAAAATCAAAGTCCCATATTTTTATTAATCTTATTTATTATTTTGTGTATGAAATGTATTGCCTGCATGTGTATGAGCGTATCCATGTCATGCAATGCCCGCAGAGGTCAGAAGCCAAGAGATACCCTGGAACTGGAGATATAGGCAATCAGCTGCCATGTGAGTGCTGGCAACATGGGCCCTCTCCAAGAGTAGCCAATGCTCTAAACCACTGAGCCAGCTCTCCAGCCCCAAAGTCTCATACTTTTAAAAGTCCCATGTTATTTTCTCCTTTTGTTAACTAGCAGTTTTAAAAATACATCAGGTCAGAACTGAGTTGTGAAAAAAAAAAAAAAATACACCAGGGGCCAGGCGTGGTGGCGCAGGCCTTTAATCCTAGCACTTGGGAGGCGGAGGCAGAGGCAGAGGCAGACGCAGACACAGACGCAGAGGCAGGGAGATTTTTTGAGTTCAAGGCCAGCCTGGTCTATAGAGTGAGTTCCAGGACAGCTGGGGCTACAGGGAGACCCTGTCTTGAAAAGAACAAAAAAAAAAAAACTACATCAGGAGCTGAAGAGATGGCTCAGCAGTTAAGAGCACCAACTGCTCTTGCAGAGGACCCAGGTTCAATTCCCAGCACCCACATGGTGGCTAAGAAGCATCTTTGGGCCAGGCATGGTGGCGCACACCTTTAATCCTAGCACTCAGGAGTCAGAGGCAGGTGATCTCTGTGATTCAGGGCCAGCCTGGTCTACAGAGTGAGTTCTAGGCCAGCTGAGGCTATAGGGAGACCCTGTCTCAAAAAAATAAAATAAAAAAAGTAAAATAAAAATAAAAATACATCAAACAGGAAAGTTTTACCTTGATCCAGAGCCATAGGACTTGGATTCAATTCCATGAAGGCAATCTTGCAGAGAACTAATAAGAACTTTGCAACGATCATCTGCAGAAACTTTGGACTGTTTAATTAAAGAAATTGCTGTTACCAATGTCTCAATAGCACTCCCATAATCACCTGCAGGAGCAAAGAAAAAGGCTAATATCAAATTATGTTTTCAAAATAACAGAATCACTTGGGAGTAAGAGTGATGAAGCATTTAACAAAAAGTTAAATACCCCTTTATTAAATGGCCACAGAACATAATGCATTATTTTTCAATGTTTCAAAATTTGCAGAAAACTCTCACTTTTACAAAGCTAACACAATCCATTCATTGCTTTAATAACTGTAGAAGTTTGCCAGGCATGATGGTGCACGCCTTTAATCCTAGCACTTGGGAGGCAGGGGCAGGCGGATCTTTGTGAGTTCAAGGGCAGCCTGGTCTACAGAGTGAGTTCCAGAACAGCCAGGGCTACAGGGAGACCCTGTCTCGAAAAGACCCCCCGCCCCAAAAAAAAACTGTGGAAGTTATTGTTTTGCAAATGATAGAAATAATAATTTAAAACTGGTGGTCTATTATACTGATATAACTTCCTTCAATGGTTTTTATTTTTTAATTTTTGCTTATTTATTTTATGCATATGAGTATTTGGCCTGCATGTAAGTGGACCAGATGTGTGCAATGCTCACAGAGGCCAGAAAAAGGTGCTGGATACCCTAGAACTTGAGTTAGACAGCTGATGAGTGCCAGGTGAGTACTGGGAACCTAACCCAAGGCCTCTGCAGGAACAGCCAGTGCTCTTAACTGCCAAGCTATCTCTCCAGCCCTCCTTTAATACTTTTTAAATGACAAGTTATGATTTGAGAATATAAAGATTTTATATATGTGTAATCAACCTATCTTTCATATGCACTTTTTAGGAGCTATTCTAGCTCCAGCTGACCTGGACTCCCTACATAGGCCAGGGTGGCCTTGAAGTCACAGAGATCTGCTTGGGGATTACTCATAACTAACATAAGAATTAACATTGAGGCCAGGCATAGCATGGTGGTGCACAACTTTAATCCCAGAGGCAGAGGCAGATGGATCTCTGTGAGTTCAAGGCCAGCCTGGTCTACATAATGAATTCCAGGCCAGCTAGGGCTAAAGGGCGACCCTGTCTCAAAATCAATCAATCAATCAAATAAATAATAAATAAATCTGAAACAAATATACAAACCAGCACTGGCATCAGACACAGCTCTTGAGATAGCACTACTTGAGATTGCCCTGTTTCTATTCATGATTTCTTCAAACTCAGCTTCACTCAATGGTGTTCTAGCAGTATCCATTTCCCTACAAAGGAAAAAATGTTAAATTGTAGCTTAACAAATGTTTCCTCCCTAAGTTAGTAACAATGTATACAACTCCAAACTTAACAGTTTTTAACTTGGGCATTATTAGAGACAGTGGTTACTTCCCCCATTAGAGATAGTACTTTCCCTACAAAGACAGCAGGCCTAAAGAGAATATTCTTTACCATTGTCTTTTGCAAGAACTAGAAGGTTAGAAACCTTATCTTTCTACAGGACAGAAATCTTATGTTTACATTTTCTACAAGAGAAATATTTTCCTATTTTCATATTTTTATGTTCAACTTACCTCCCAGGGGGGCCATAGTCACCCCTATCATATGGTGGAGGTCGGCCATACGGGTCTGTTGGTGGTGGACCTCGACTATCTGATGTTGGCATGCCACTATTAGTTGGTGGAGGAAAGAAAGCTGGATTCACATGTGGCGCTGGTGGTGGGGCACCTGGAGGTGGTCCCGGAAGATGCGGGGGAGGAGCAAGTGTAAGAGGTGGTCCGAGTGGACCAGGTGGGCGAGGTGGAAATGGGCCTGGAGGTGGAGGTGGTCCCTGCTGTGGTGGTGGTGGACCAGGAGGGGGGCCATAGCCTGGAACTGGAGGTGGAGGCCCAGGAGGAAGCGGACCCAGTGGAGGCTGCCCAAAAGGTTGTCCAGGAAAAAGAACTGGTGGTGGTGGACGGTCTCCTCGATTAGGAGGCCCTGCCAGAGGAGGTGGCAGAACCTGACCAGGAGGCGGAGGACCTGGTGGGCCAGGAGGGCCTGGAGGACCTAATGGTGGACGTGGTGGAGTCTGTCCAGCTACAAAACAAAGCAAAGGGGGAGGGGGGGAGAAAAACACTTCAATAAGGATATTTAACTACTATATGCCAAGATTATACTTCTAAAGCAGAACATATAGACCATGATTCTTTTTCTTTAAATGAGATCCTTACAATAAATGCTATACTAACAACTACGAAGATGAAGGATATCCTTACAAATTTAACTAGCTCAAATTATGACTAAGAAAAATTACTGAAACCAAAACTTTAATAAAATTATATAAAACACTTAGAGATAGTTTCCATCTGTCAGCATACACATACTTCTTACAGTGAAATCACCCACCTTATATTCTACTCTGATGCCAAGCTAGAAAGTGAAACAAGGAAAAATGGTCTTGAAAGGATTTTTTTAAGAGGTAAGAAAATAAGACGGATGTAAATAATCTATATATAAGTCAAGCAAGTTTGGAGAAAAATAAAGACCTTTTAGGCCAAAAATGGGTATTTCCTCTATGCTGTGCCCCATATGCCATGGAATCCTAGTTTCCAGGAACAAAGGCCGAGTTCCTTTAACAAGATGCTTGATCAAATTTCCTGGATTCCAAAAATAGCATAACAAGGAGAGTAAGTCACATTAATAATGCATTACTTGAAAAAGAGAGAAAAGGAGAAGAGGTATTAGGCAGACATGTTTTATCCATGATAACTTAAGAAAAGTTTTACCTGGAAAAGGTGGAGGTGGCCCTCCTGGTCCTGCTGGCCCAGGAAATCTGTCCCCACCGGGAACAGCCCCGGGAAAACGGCCCCGTCCTCTACCACCTTGTGGAAATGCTGCACGTGAACTGCCTCCTGGAGGACCAGCTTTACCTTCCCCAGACATTTGTCCTGATTGTGTAGCTGCAAACATCCAAATACTCATAAATAGCACTTATTAAAACAGTTCTCTGAAATGTAACCACTGCTACTAAAAATTATTTGAAAGTTCATTTATACTAATTATTAACTGCAGGTGCCTTGGGCCTATACAAACTACTTAAGAAGCACTGGCTAAGAAAATGTTCACATTTATTCAAATGCTTTTTTTTAAGTCTTGAAAGATTCAAGTTTAAACGTGTTTCCACTGAATAAATAAATAAGTTGCTTTTAAGGTACCAGTACTCTGCAGCAGCCAAGACAGAAATTCTTCAACAAATACCTTAATTTCATTAGCAGAGATCACTTAAATTGTGTAATATATTCTTCAGTTAAGTCTTAAGTGCTAAAACATTAAAACAAAAACAACCACTTGAATTTCCATTAATTACATGGTTAGCCGTCTTATCTTTTTAAATGTTAACATTCAAAAGCACATCTCTTCTATATTAATTTTACCAAGCAGTAAAGGTCTTGGTGCCAAGCAGAAAAAAAAAAATCACTGAGTATTCTCTGTTTATCAGTGCCCTCTCCTTCTAATCCTTAGAGGGAAGGAAAGCTATATATGGATACGTATCCATAAAAAATAATAATTAAAAAAACTCTTTAAAAAAAATAAAAAATAAAATGCATGTCTCTTCAACAACAACAAAAAAAAGGCAAAAAGGCCTTCTGAGGGATTTGCTTACTTTTCCTGGACTGCATTTCAAATTGACTCAGGAACTGTTTATTGCATGGAGTTACAACAGGATTCTGACCATGAAGTTCTCTTTTAGGCAATAGATCCATTAACTTTTTCGAAGATGCTTCAGATCCAACACCAACAAGGGCAAATCTAAAAAAGATATGTAGATACAAAGTGAGGTGCTAATAATGCTGCTATTGTTTTAAAATGGTCTCAATTTACTTTTTTTTTTTGTTTGTTTGAGACAGGGTCTCCCTATAGCCCCAGCTGGAACTCACTCTGTAGATCAGGCTGGCCTTGACCTCAGAGGATCCGCCTGTCCCTGCCTGCCTACCGAGTGCTAGGATTAAAGGCGTGCACAGCCACACCCGGCTTAAAGACAGTTCTTAGCTGCCATGTGGGTGCTGGGAATTGAACCCAGATCCTCTACAACATCAGTCGGCACTCTCTCTCCAGCCTCTGTCTCAATTTACTTTTATAAGGAAACAACAACAAGGACAAAAACCCAGAGACTATAAGGCTCTACATTTTTCTGTAAATTTTTTATAACATACCATGAAATTCACTATGTGATTCAGTGTTTTGTCTTTTTTTAGTGTAGTCATGATTTTTACAATCATCATTAAATTTCAGAACATTCATCGCTACTAAAAGAAACTCTATATTCTGTATCAACACTCATGTTTACTCCCATCCCTTTAATCACAGGAAACCATAAATCCACTGTCTCTATTGACCAGATCTATCTAATCTGGAATTTCTGATAAGAGTAGGAAGCCCTAGGCGTATGCCTTTGATCCTAGCGCTTGGGAGGCAGAGGCAGGCAGATCTCTGTGAGTTCAAGGCCAGCCTGGTCTACAGAGTGAGTTCCAGGAGAGCCAGAGCTACAGGGAGACCCTGTCTCAAAAAGACCAAAAATAAATAAATAAATAGAGTAGGAAGCCCCTCACAACCAGATTCACTTACCATAATGACTTCGAGGTCTAAGCATGTAGTAACATTCATTCCATTTAATGACCAAGAAACATTTCATTATAGCCATACCACATCTTTTTAAAAATCATCCATCAGATAATAGACACTTTGCTGTTTTCATTTTTTTTATTGCCACAAAAATATGTTCAAGCTGGGTACACTCAGATGCAAAGACAGATTGACCTCTGAGGCCAGCCTGGTCTACACAGCAAGTTCTATGCCAGCCAGAACTGCACAGAGAGACCTTGTCTCCAAAAACAGATGTTCAATAGCATTAGCCAACAGGGAAGTACAACATCAAAACATTATGAGATAAAAGCAATTTCACACTAGAATTACTATAATCAAAATGACAACTACTCAGTGTTGATGCAGTGTTAGTGAAGATGTGAAGATATTGAGAAACCAGAACCTTCCTATATTTGATGATGAGTATGCAAATAATTGGGGAGTTCCTTAAAATAGTAAAATATATTTTCCATATAACTGAATAATTCCACTTCTAGGTATATGCCCAAAGCAATAAAAAATACATTTTTACATGAAACTGAAACACAAATATTCTTAGGAACTTCTTTAATAACCCAAAGTAGAAACCTCCCAAATATTCACCAGCTAATGGATCATGAATTCTCCAACAATAAAAAAGGTAAGATTTATTTATTGTCAAATATTTATTCTGCTTTAAAAAAGAAAAAGTTTATGTGTATGAATGTATTGCTTGCATGTAGGTAGGTGCACCCGTGTTGTACAATGCCTGAGGAGGTTAGAAGAGGGTGTCTGATCCCCTAGAACTAGAGTTCCCTAGTTGTTACCTACCAGGTAGATGCTGGGAATCAAACCTGAGTCCTTTGCAAGAACAGCCAGTGTTCTTTACCACTGAGCTATACCTCTATCCCCGTTCTCTACTTTTTTAATCAAGCTTAAAACATCAATTATAAGAATCCCTTAAAAAATAAATAAAGGAAAAAAAATCAAATATAATACTATTTTTTTGGAAAAAAATGTGAAAGCATATTCTCTAAAACATGATTATAGATGGTAAGCTTCTGGCAATTCACTTCTAACTTTACGTATCTGTATTTTAGAATGGTCACATAATAAGCTATCTCACATATGGTTTACTAATTTCGGGAAATAACACAAAGTATCAAGCTTACACTATTTTCCAGTAACCTATCTTCCCTCATCAATTTTTTTTTTTTTTTAGTTTTTGTGGAGCTGAGGATGGAGCCAAGATCCTTGCACACCAGGCAAGTGTTCTACCACTGAGCTGTATATCTCCAGCTCTTCTGAAATTAAGAGTAATATCAACAAAAATACTGCTTCTCAGCAATGAAATTTCAATCTTAGAAGGAATATACTCAGTGAAGTTAGAAAACAGGCCTAATCTGTCTACATCCAACTCTACTGGCTTTAGTGGGCTTTTATTTTATTTTTTTTTTTTTTAAGGGATTCTACAATACAATGACACAGTTGTTTGCAGATAGTATTGACGTCATTCATTATGTCATACAATCAGGTAATTGGTGCATTTTGCAAGTATCTATGTCCAAATTTTGAACAACCCAAGGTTCCCATAGACCAGTTGGAGAAGCTTGTATGCACAGATATGTTGATCAATCAGGAGTCCAGACTATATTCCTGTAGTCTCATGATTCACCCCTATCTCTCCACAGCCCTTACAATCTACCACGCCTCCTCTTCCGCAGTTTGTTCCCTGGGCTTTGGGAAAGGGGCACAAGTGGGTGAGAAGAAAACAGTCTAATTTCTTTGGAGTTGTCATTTTGGACTCCAGTCTGTTCAGGTTGTTTCCCTTCATGGATTGACAGCTTTCCCAGTGATACCCTTTTTAGTCATACTAACAAAGCACAAGCTATTGGATGTACAGGCATTTAAGCAGTACCACTTATTATGTCAAGCTAAGCTGTGAGCATAGACACAGATGCTTGGATGGTATGCTAATCCGCAAACTGTGGTTTCTCTATAAAGGGTGACAAGTTCTTATTGTGGCTTATAACATCTCCTAACCACTAGAGGACATAAGCTTGTGGCATCCGCTGTGAGTTATTCCTCCAAGGAGAGAGCTAATAGCCAAATAGATTTGGGATATATATAGACACTTGGCTGCCACTGTTGCACAGTATCTCCAGGCTGTTGAGGTGTAGCTGATATTGACGGAGGAGTCTTGCTTGTCTCAGGGAGACCAATATTTTGCTGTATTGCTTTAGTGGCCTTTGGTAATGCTCTCTAGCCTTTGCAGAGGCCAGTTGTACACTAGCAAGTGACGTCTCATAACATTTTTCATGCTCACACCAGGTCTTCGACAACAGGGACTTACTGCCTTTCTCCTTGCATATATCTCACTTATAGGCAAAAGGCCTTTATAATTTGGGGGGGGCGGGCGGGTTTGAATCCCCTAGCCAACATCTCCTAGGCAGAATAATTCATTGCTGATGTCAGAGCTTTCCTGTAGTAATATATTTGGCTTTTTAGTGGGCTTTTAAAAGCATTAAGGAAATGGAATTCAAATATGGACCTTTGCTCACGACATGCTAATGTGTTCATGTGGGTTCCAGGGACTGAACTCAAGTTGCCAAGCTTATGCAACACATATCTTTACTGGCTGAGACATATTGCCAGCCCTGATGAGTTCATGTGTTCTACATATGTATAATCAGCATCAAATTCAAGGAAAACTACTTTATTAAATGGAAAAAAAAAAACTCTTACCCTTTTGATTGGCCATTTGCCCGATTTTCAAAGAATTTTATCTCCAAAATATCATTTACTCCCAAAGAATGAACTGCTTCAGTTAGGTCTTCATCTGTTGTCCACTGAAAGACATTTTCCCCTTATTAAGCATTAAAACATGTTCAGAATTATTATTCTCTGTCTAACTTCTACAGGGAAAGAAAAGATAAAACTACCTGTCTCAAAAAGACCAAAAAAAAAGAAAAAACTAATGCTTGGTGCAAATCTAAGTCTAGCTACTGTTGGTCAACATTCAATTTTTTTTGGGGGGGGGGGCCTTTTTGAGACAGGGTCACCCTGTAGCCCCAGCTGGCCTGGAACTCGCTATGTAGAACAGGTTGGCCTTGAACTCAGAGATCCATCTGCCTCTGTCTCTGCCTCCCAAGTGCTGAGATTAAAGGCATGTACCACCACACCTGACAACCTTCAATTTTTAAATAGCAAAAAAAAATCTGAGCACCCAACTTCATTTCCTGACAAGAGTTTTAGAAAGTACATACCCTTACTGGGCATGGTGGCACACACCTTTAATCCCAGCACTTGGGATTCAGAGGCAGGCAGATCTCTGTGAGTTCAAGGCCAGCCTGGTCTACAGAGTGAGCTCCAGGTCAGTTGGAACTAAAGAAAAAAAAAAAAAAAAAAAAAAAAAAAAAGTTAAGTAAATATTTTTAAATAAAATGTTATGGAGTAGAAGGGTGCTAAAATTATGTTCCTGCAGAAGTATAACTTTTAAACTTTGAATGTAATAGCTGAGATGAAAATAAATTCTATAGGGCTACTTTAGTGAATATTTAACTGGTATTTAGCCAAGATAAGATGAAAGACTATAAAATTAAAAATGAGAGTAAATGAAATCTTTTAAAGGTATGTGGTTTTGGGGCTGGAGAGATGGCTCAGCAGTTAAGAGCACCAACTGCTCTTGCAGAGGACCCGGATTCGAGTGCCACCCACATGGCGGCTAAGAACCATCTTTATCTACAGTTCCAAGGGAATCTAACACCCTCTTCTGACCTCCGCAGCACTGCACGACACGGGTGTACCTACTTACATGCAGACAGTACAGATACATTAAATATAAATAAATTAAATAAATAAATTAATGTAGATTTACCTTTATCATATAGACACAGAAAAATAAATCCAGTAATGTCAAATTTTTACTTGAGTAATTTACTAAAGCAGTTCAAAATTCAACTGCCAATAATCCATGTTAATTTTACTTACCCATGTTAGATTTCCAATATACAATGCAATTCTCTTTCCAGTATAAGTATAAACAACGTTTGGTGCTGCTCCTTTGCCCACATCATCACCAACAGTTGGTGGAAGAGTATCCATGTAATCCCGGTCTTCTGGAGCATCGCCATTATTTGCAGATGGAGAGATGACATCATCATACAAATCTATCTGATCGTGCCCACCATACTCCGCTTCCTAAGATACAGAAATAATGTTCTAGATTATACAACAGTCAGAATACTAAATAGTTTTAATACAATTTCCTTCAAATCTGATACAAAACTGAGGAAAAAAAAAAAAAACCCAAAGATCTTATTTAGGACAAGTCTTTTCTCGCTTTATTCAACAAATGTGTTCTTGAATGGTGACTTTAACTAAAACCTTCCTTTGAAAGTAAAATTCTTAAGTAATAATACATGCATGCAAATTTCAATATTATTTGTGGTAAGACTGCCAATAACAAAAAACCAGACGTATTAGAAGTCTTCAATATGTAACCAAAGGAAACTGTTCAACTATTATTTTGTTTAGTTTTCAAATCTTATTTACCAACCCTAAGAATATAAAGGCTGTGATTGGGGTGAACGGTGAAACTACAGCGATGTAGTCTGGACACTCATTTGATCAACTTGATTGAACAAACAACCTGTCACCCCCCACTGGATGGTGGGACTGTGGGGGTTTGGGCACAACAGTCTGTAGATTGGTTTTGCACGAAGGATGCTTATACTCATGGATTATCACTTATAGCTAAAAAATGAAAAAAAAAAAAAAAAAACCTGAAAGATTGCAGGACAGTTATGGCGAGAATAACATGTAATCTGGGATGGGTGGTGGGGGGGGGTAGGGTAAAGCGGAAATATGCCTGATCTGAATTGGAAGAATGATGTATGAAATGCAAACACCATCGAATAAATAAATTATTAAAAATAAATAAATAAATAATAAATAAATAAAAAAAAAAAAGTAAATAATAAATAAAAGAAAGCTATCAAAAGTGAAGAATGTATTAGTATACAAACTTTTCAAAAATTTCTCTATAAATATCTTGTTATATCGGGTCGTCGGTTAGACGATAAAGACAGGTGATGGTAGCACACACCTTTAATCCCAGCAGCTGACGAGGCAGGAAGCAGATGGATCTCTGTGAGTCCAGGCCAGCCTGGTCTACAAAGTGAGTTCCAGGCCAGCTGGACTACAGAAGAACCTGTCCTCCAAAAAGACTTTAAAAAAAAAAAAAAAAAAAGAGCGAGAGCGCGAGAGCGAGAGAGAGTGAGAGAGCGAGAGAGCGAGAGAGCGAGAAAGAGCGAGAGAGAGCGAGAGAGAGCGAGAGAGAGAGAGAGAGAGAGCGAGAGAGCGCGAGCGAGCACGAGAGAGAGAGAGAGAGAGAGAGAGAGAGAGAGAGAGAGAAGGCTTACAAATCTAGCCAAGTCGGCAAGAGAAAGAAAAGTAATACACATAGGATTTAGTAAAATTTTGCCATGGTCACTAGCAAAATTAAAGCAATGCTAATGGGCTGTCATTCACATGCCCAAATGATAAACTAGGAAGAAATAGATGTAAGCAAGTAAAAACAAAGAGGAGGAGCTTAAATTTATAAATTAACAAGATAAAAGATATGTACATATTAACAGAATACTCAACACCATTTACTTGCCACTACTAGGCAACAACCTTGACAAATCCTTGACAAATCCTATAACGGAAGAAAAGTTTCATTTTTATCCTTTCCCTCCCTTTCTAAGGCTCAGTATTTAAATCAGTATCTTCCTATTATGAGGTAGAACATTTGAGATAACATGAAAAACAATTACAAAAGAACTTAATAGTTCAGGATATAACTAGGCATACCCAAGTTTGTTCATATACACAATTACTAAGGAACTATCAAGTAAACACCATTACAAGGAAGAGCTAACAGTTTTAGGGATTATAATATGAATAATAACCCAGAACAAGCATTTGGTATATAATGGTAAACAGATCAACAAAATACTAAAATACAGAGTAAGATTTTTTTAAAAAAGAAAACTTAGAAGGAAAAAGACTCAAATTTATATACCAATAAGATTTAATAAGGATCCAAGATACCAAGGTAAATCAAAGAACAAAAGAGCAATAGGCAAAAAAAAGACCAAAAGTCACTAAATAATGCCCTATTTTTATTTTTTTGTACAACTCTATCAAACAAATCCCTAAGAAATGAGTTATTATTAAACAAAGGATACTTAAATTGTAGTGACAGTGAAAGTCAGAAAAAAAGGGAGGCTAAGTTCTGTTAAAGTTTCAAGAATAGCTGAGGTTTCTGGTGATGTGTCTCCAACAGCGGCTCTCCACGTTTACTAAAAGCTCCCACAAGGGGACTGAGTGGGCACCTTTTTTTTTTTTTTTTTTTTTTGAGACAGGGTCTCCCTGTAACCCTAGCTGTCCTGGAACTCACTTTGTAAACCATACTGGCCTTGAACTCACAGTGATCCACCTGCCTCTGCCTCCCACTGCGATTAAAGGTGGGATTAAAGGTTTTTGTTTGTTTTAAATGTGAGTAGTACGGGGCAATTCCAGGAGAACTCCAGTTCCAGGGGAATCCGAGAAACCCTCTTCTGACCTCCGCGGCATTGCACGACACGGGTGCACAAACTTGCATGCAGACAGTACATTCATACACATACGGAAATAAATAAAATTAATAAAAAAAAATGTGAGTAGTACTTAAAATGAAACTAAAGGAAAAAAAGGAAGATTACAGATACTATAAGAATATGCTTTGAGGGTCTGAAGAGATGGCTCAGCCATTAAAAGCACCTATATAGCAGCTGACAACCATCTGTAACTCCAGTTCCAGGGGGAATCTCCCATCTTCTGACTCCAGGCATTTGTGTGACATGGGTACACTTATACACATGCAGGCAATACATTCATACACATAAAAATTTTTTTAAATAAATTAAAAAACAAGAATATGTTTTTAGGTACAATTTTGAGCATTGGTGACAAATGTATTCAGATTCATTGTTTTCTACCAAGTCCAAACATTTACCTTTGAGGCTAAGAGTGCAGGCTGTATCCTTAGAAAGGAGTGAAGCCAACTACTCCACATGGAGATTAAAACCCTAGGACCTTGGTCTCAATTAGCATGACTTCAACCAACTGGAAGCAATCCAACTACCAGATTAAATGGCTGATCCTAAATACTGGTAGACTCATATGAATATGGAAACTATGATTGATGTCAAAGTAGAAATTGATGGATATACAAAATAGTGCTTATAATACAGTTAATGTAGCTGCAATAAATGTTTGTAAATACTTGCTTATGTAAAAATTTTCAGTATAAATTTAAATACTTTTAGTCCTACTTTTGATAACCTTTGTATTCTTTTTATTTTAACCCTTTCTCAGACTATATATTGTGACTGGATGTCTGCAAGTCTGCACAGTAAAGTCCATGCCAGCCAGGGCTACACAATGAGACCCTGTCTCAAGAACAAAAAACAAACAGACAAAAATCCAGAATATATCCAACTGTGTTTCCACTTTAATCAAGTGACACATTCATATTCTGAAATTATGCAAAATGCCTATCACAGGTCTTATATAAAAGTGAACTCTGAAAACTCACTGAAAAAAAAAAAAAAGATTTCCACATTAAGAAAAATAGCTAACTGTCAAGTTCTGTTATATGGAAGGTCTTTTCAAATACATTTCAATGGCATTTTAAAACATGAAAATTTCAACAATATCCTTCTAATCATTTCCTATACCAAATGTCATCTAGTCTTACCTATATTCTTGGAGCTAGTTAACTTCCAATAAGAACAGCTCTTAGGGTTTGTTAAAATACACAGTTTTCGGGTTTTGTTTTTTGTTTTTTCCAAATCCATACCATTCTAACTCAATACAATCATTCTAAAGGTGTGGAAGGTACCAAAAGCCAATCACAGTTGCAAGTTGAGCTTTGGTAATCCTAGGACCTGGGAGGCCAAGGCAGGATTGCCAAGTACAAGGCTAGCCTGACTATAGGGCAAGATCTTACTGGAAGGGGGGGGGGGAGGCCAGACACAAAGTATTCTCTCAACATTTTGTACTATAACATCGTTTTCTATAAGATATACAAAATACCTGTTGCCAAGTTAGAGAAACCACTTAGTATGACTGTTTGAAAAATGACCAACGTCAGTTTCCTTAAAGCAATGTTTCTCAGTCTTCTTCATTAGCACCATCTCCCTTCTTCCAGTTTTAGACAGTTTTCCCCTAACACTCCCTATAAAATTTTAACACCACAGATAAACCATATACAATGGATACACCATTATTGGGATTACCTTGCTAGAACTACTAAAGTATTCTTCATTTTCCCCAATAGGCCCAACATTGTTTTTGGTGTTCCTAGAATCAGTAAAAAAACAGTAAAAATCAGTAAAAAAAAAAAAAAAAAAACCTGTTCTAAAACCTTTCTACTGAAAAAAAAATCATTTCCACTTAAAGAGCCATAAAATGGGGATAGGGTACATTTTGCATTAAAAATGTATTCTACATTATAGAAGAGAAAAACCCAACACAAAAAATCCAGTAACAAGGGATGGGTTCTAGCACATCATATGCCAACACACTTGAGGAATAGCAAAATCTGTCGATGCTTAAGCCTTTTATATAAGATGCTATAGTATTTGCATATAAACTACACAACCCTCTCATATACTTCAAATTATCTCTAGTTTTAATTAAATACCTAATAAAACATAAATGCAGCCGGGTGTGGTGGCGCACGCCTTTAATCCTAGCACTTGGGAGGCAGAGGCAGGTGGATCTCTGTGAGTTCAAGGCCAGCCTGGTCTACATAGTGAGTTCCAGGACAGTTGGGGCTACAGGGAGACCCTGTCTCAAAAAAATAAATAAATAAATAAATAAATAAATAAATAAATAAATAAATAAATAAATAAAATGCTTATAGAAATAGTGGTTATATAATAGCTCATGTACAACACAGACGTGATTTCACTCACCCCTAATACTTTAGATTCCTAGCTGTAGTTTGAATCATGGATACAGAATCTATGGATTTATTTCAGAGCATCACTTTATGAATATGTTTTGAGTATATTAATTTTTTAATTCCTTTTTCTCTTGGTCTTTTTGAGACAGGGTCTCCCCATTAGTCCCAGCTGGCCTGGAGCTCACTATGTAGACCAGGCTGGCCTTGAACTCACAGAGAAGAGATCCGCCTGCCTCTGCTTGGGACTAAAGGCATGTGCCACCACGCCCAGCTAATTTTTTAATTCCTATTAAAGGTTAAACAGCAGAAAAGAAGCCATATAATTCACAAAGTACACAATTCACAGGAAGCTAAATTAGCTATGTTCATAAGTAACAGAATAGAATGAAAACGCTTTAGCTCCTCTTAATCATTTCTATCCCTGCTTCTTCATCTAGCTGTACCTATCTAATTCTGGATCCTATAGACTTATTTTGCAAATTAAGTGTATCTGTGTGTAGTGCAAGTGAGTGCAAACCTCCCTGGAGTCCCCAAGATGGTGTTGAGCCACTGGGGCTAGAATTACAGGCTAGCTATAGATACCTGGGATGGGTACTGGGAACCAAGCCAGGGTCCTCTCCAAGAACAGAAAGCAGCTCATACTCTTAACTAAGCACTGAGCCAGCTCTCTCCAGATTTAACTTAAAACTATTTTCATAAACTATTGTGCATAAATTTATCAGAAGGTTTCATTGTCCAATAGTTACTTTTCCATAACTACAGTAAATATGTAACTAAATATAAAGTGAAATGATCCATGAAATAAAAGTTAACTTATGTGTACACTCAGTCCTGAATTCCTAAATGAAATTTTCTTCCAGCCACTACATCTATGCATTTTAAGGGTCAGGTGAGTGAATAACTAAATCAGTATTGCTATTAATGATCTACAGCCTGGCAGACTAGAGACTAAATTCTACATTAAGAGGTCCTGCCCCCCCCCAAAAGGGTCCTGTCCAACAAGCAAAATATACATTACTTGCATGTATGAATTATAAATTGAGCATCCTTTTTTTATAATTTATTGTATTTTATTTATCTATATATTTATTTATTTATTTTGGTCTTTTCGAGACAGGGTCTCCCTGTAGCCCCAGCTGTCCTGGTTCACTTTGTAGACCAGGCTGGCCTTGAACTCACAAAGATCCACCTGCCTCTGCCTCCCAAGTGCTAGGGTTAAAGGCATGTGCCACCATGCCTGGCCATTTATTTTATTTTTATGTGTATGAATGTACTGTCTGCATGTAGGTTTGTGCACCTGTGTCTTGCAATGCCAAGGGAGATCAGAAAAGAGCGTCTGATTCCCCTGGAACTGGAGCCAAAGACAGTTCTCAGCCACCATGTGGGTGCTGGGGATCGAACCCGGGTCCTCTTCAAGAGCAGTCGGCACTCTTAACCGCTAGGACATCTCTCCAGCCCCATAGCATCCTTCATTTTTAAAATATTCCCAAAGCTTTTTGAGCACCAATACAATGTTCAAGACATTTGGGATTATGGAACACTTCTGATTTCAGAGCAGAAATGCTCAAGTGGTAAACAAATGTTTACACAAAAGTTCCAGAATCTTAACAAAACACCAAAATCTGAAATACTCCTGGTTCCAGGCATTTCAGGTAAGGGAAACATAGCCTAAGTTTTCCTGAAAGTTTATCAAATTTTTCTTAAGAATCCTCTCACCCTGCAAATGAAAAGTCTACAGACATATACAAAATTATAGGACAGTCAGTGTTGTAATTACGAGGGTCTCTCATCCTAGTTTACTGCAGTATACTAACAAGATTTGAGACCATCTAAACTTTATAGCTATGATGTTATCTTGAACCACTAAGTATTTTAAATTATTTAGTTTGGCCAAAAATGACCTGAAAATTAATAATTAGGATGGAAACAACTATATTTGAACACGCATTCCAGATCAAAGTAAACTGATACTGAAGAACTGCTTTCTACTTAACTCTGAAATCAATTAATATACAGATTCAGAAGTGGTTCAAATTCTCCTTCCACTAAGCAGCTATTCTAAATTTGCCAACATCCAAAACCTTTTAATTTAAGAACTAGGACGCAGGGTATGGTGGCGCATGCCTTTAATCCCAGCACTCAGGAGGCAGAGGCAGGAGGATCTCTCTGAGTTCAAAGCCAGCCTGGTCTACAGAGCAAGCTCCAAGCCAGCTAGGACTGAAAGGGAGATCCTGTCTCAAAAAAAAAAAAAAGAACTAAGGCACCCATGAAGAATAACCAAGTACCTGTGCCTTCCAGTCTTCATTCTTAAAATCACCTAATAAAGTAACTGTACTAGTTTCACTAAGTCTCATCCCACCCTCAAACTAAAGCTTAATACTACTCATGTCTCACTTTTTGCAACACTGTGCTTTCACAGAACTTCAAATTATATTTAGTACAATTAAAACTGCAATGGAGAGCAATAAAATTACCATAATTGTCTATGTAGTAGAAACAAAGTTATCACCTAGTAAAAGAGAACAGCTTAACAACAGAGATGTAGCTGGGTAGTACAGAGCTTGCCTAGCATGTAGAAGTGCCTGAGTTTTGTCCCAAACACTAAAGGAAAAGGAAAAGGAAAAGGAAACTGAGCATGGTAGATGCATAGGCCTGTAGTCTCAGCATTAGGGAGGCAGTGGCAGCAGGAGTGCCACCGACTGGAGGCCAGTCTGGAATACATATCAAGTTCTAGGTCAAACAGAGCTATAATGCGGGGGGAGGGGGGGCACACAAAAAGAAAGAGACGGCTAAGTTTAGTCAACAAATAATTCTGTAGTTGCCTCTAATTCTGGTAGGATTTCAGAAAAATATTTCAATGATAACATTTTTGGAAAACAGGACAAGTCTTGAATAGCAACCCTTTTGTGGCCATTTTTGGTTCAGGACTTCAGAGCTGACAGACCACAGATGGCAATTATATGCAAACTATTACAAGTAAATGCCTCTAGGGTGGGGGTGTAGCTTAGTGGTAAAGTGCCTGTCTAAATGTGCAAGGTCCTTGGTTCAATCCCCAGCACTGCAAACAAGAGGTTTTGAAAAATTCCTCTACTTAACCTCCCAATTAAGCAAGTTAAACCTATAGATTTTACTGGTACAGTTACATAACCCTGTATTAGATATAGTGCTACAAATCAATGAAAAGATACTTTTAGGGGGAAGGCCTATAGGGGATGGCTGCTCTTGCAGAGGACTATGGTTATTTCCTGAACCAACATGGTGGCTAACAATGGTAATTCCAGTTCCAGATGATCTGACCCCTCTTTTGGCCTCCACAATGCATGCATCAAAACACTCATACATAAAATATAAATAAATGCTCATGCATAAAATTAAATAAATAGGAAGAGAAAAAGAAAAGAAAGAGAAAGAAAGAAAAAAAGAGAAACAAAGTAGCTCCTCTTTGGGTCCACAAAAGTTTAATCTCTTCTCACCTCTTGCTACCACTAGTTACTACACAGATAAGAAGGTATATCAATGCATCTAGTTATCTAAGAATGTTGTCCCTCCCCAATTAACTACATAAAAGTCTGAAAATATTTCAGACACTGAAGAAAGCTTAATTTCTAAAACTGACCCGCAATTCTTCCTTACTGTGAGCAGAAAGATAAAGCAGTTCACTTGTAGGAAAAACTAATGAAGACTTAATTTTTCCTTTAGAGGTAGTTATGGTCCTGTTCTGGATATGATGCTATACACCTTGATAAAAGGAAGGGGCAAAAACATCAAGGTCTTAGCCTACTGACCTTAAAAGCATTAGAATCTGTGTAGCAGACAAAGAAAATTTCTAACTCATCATAAATGACACAATTCAAACACAAAGTATTCAAACTGTAAGCAAAAAAAAAAAACTTATTTCAAACATTTTATTGCGATGAGTTAGTTACATTTGAGCATACCAAGTCTTTAACATAGTGAGCATTTAAATCTCATTGAAAATTGCTTTTCTGATATTTAAACCAGTGGCACAATGCCATTTTTGAAAAAAATACAGCAGTCAGGACTTCTGGGTTTCCATTGTTCTTGTTTTCTTTAATTTTGAATCCTTAGTCACAAATACGATTAAATGTAGGGGGGAACCATTTTAACCAATGGAATCTTATGCTTCTCAAGGACCAGGAAATTAAAAAAAAAAAATGTTAGATGCACTATGGGTAGGCTTAAATTTAATTTTAAAAAAAAAACGTTAATACGTGAAATGCAGTAAAAAAAAATGTTTACAAGTTTAGGTTAAAAACGTCATTAACTCTGTTAACGTGATCTTTTCCAAGGATGCTCGGGATCAGACATCGCGGCTAGTCCTAGGCAACCGTGGCCTCAGGTACCGGAAAACCTTGCACGTCTCACTTTCTCCAGCCTTTCAAGACGTTAAGCAGGGCCCACCGGGCACACACTTTGCTTTCAAAATCCAGTCAAGTCCACAATTGTAAAACTACACCGTAAGCATTTCGGGTGGCGGTTTTCTTCATTTCGATCTCTCTGATCTGTTAGTGAGCTACCGTCTTTTTGTTCTATCCGACCATCGCGCTTCTACGTCTTTGGCGCAATCCATTTATCTTCACGGACATTTTTCTTCACAAAGGCCAAGGACTGGGCCTCAAAGGCACTGCGAGCCTCGGTTGCCAAGGCAGGCCGACCACTGGCTGAATGCGAATCAGTGGGTTCAAAAGTCACAAGACTCATGGCCGAGACGTACCCACACCAAACCCGCCTTCCCACCGGGACAAGGGAGGAGGAAGGCGCCACGCAGAAACCTGTCCCCGAGGCGAGCAGCCCAGGAGACTGGGCGCGCGGGATACAAAGGGCTGTGAACACGGCCTTCCATGAGGCGATCGTGCGCGGACCGAGACACAAAATGGAGCGACCGGAGGAATTGGAACCTGAGCTGCAGGGCCGGGAAGGAGGCGGCCGGTGCGCGTCCCACCAGGGCGTCCCACCAGGGCTTCCCCTCGGGCGGGCGGGCGGGCGGGCGGGCAGGCGGCGGGGGAGGGGACGCGGCGGCCCGTTCTCCCCTCCGCGCACACGCGGCCTAGCGCGGCGGGAAGCGCCCGCCGGCCGCCGCCAACAATGGGCCGTGAGGCCGCGCTGAGGGAGGGGCCGCCGGCGGCTGCACGGAGGTCCGGCCCCGCGGCCTCGCAAAACGACGCGCGAGAACAAGGGGCGAGGGGGCGCCGCGCCGAGCTCGGCGGCGCGGCCCAGAAGCGCCAAGGACGCACGGTCTGCAGCCGCGGCAGCGGAGGCCCCGTTCGGCGTCCAGACCCCAGCGCCGTTCGCGTCGGCGGGGCCCGGGCCCTCACGTACCTGGTTGAACTCTTCGCCCACATCCGCGTAAATGTCTATGTGGTCCACACCGTCCGCCATCTTCCCTCGGCCTCGGCCGCCGCCGCCTCCTGCAGGTCGGCCAGCCGAGGTAGCAGCAGCGGATCTAGCGGAGAGGGCGGGGCGCGGAACGTCACTTCCGAGGGACTGTGGCGGGGGCGGAGCGGGGCGAAGGCGGCTGCTCTGCATCCCTGCAGCCCGCAGCCGGCTGAGGGGACAGGTGGAGGGGACGCTGCGCCTAGGCCGGCCTGACGGTTCTTTGTGTGTTGGGGTTAAGCCGGCCAAGGAGAAGGGTGCAGTTTCCTGGTCCTGCTCCGCTATCCTCCGTACCCCTGCGTCCCGCTGGCTTGGAGACTTTCTAATGTTTCTAAGCGTTTCTTCTGCCATCCTTTTTTTTTTTAAGTAGTTACCTTCTGGGTTTCTTAGGCTTTTCATTCCCAGGGCTTCTGGAGTAGGGGTTATGTATCCACGGTTAAATACAAAGTGCAAAGCCCAGGATAGTGTCTTCAGACGAGCAAATTTGCATAATTCATGTTTGCGTCTCTGTCATCAGCTTCTTAGACCTCTGCTCTCATCAGCCTCCTACCTCCCCCATTGCCTTTATTTTTTCATCTTTACATCTGCAGTAGGTTTTCTCTGGCATAGTTCAGACGTTTTGAGCTTCATTTTATAGCCCTCTATACAAGGTAGAGGGCTTGAGTCTAGGAACTCAAATTGTTGTGGGTTTTTTTCTTTTTCTTTTTCCTTTCCTTTGGTCTTTTTTTGAGACAAGGTCTCCCTGAGTCCCAGATGGCCTGGAACTCACTATGTAGATCAAGCTGGCCTCCACATCAGAGAGATCTGCCTACCTCTGCCTCCCCAGTGCTAGGATTAAAGGCATGCGCCACCATGCCGGACTAGTCTAGGAACTCTTTAAATAGAATGCTGAGCTAGAAGGGAAATTTAAAAATTGTTACATCTAAACATCCCATTTTAAAGATGAGAGAACCAAAGCCTAACAGACTCTAAGCGACTGAACCAGGTTTATGTGGTTTATAAAGGTAAAAGCCTTTTGCCCACAATACCAGTTTTCAAACATAGCTCTCCCATTTGAACAGATCTGTCCTATCTATACTAGTGAGACCCTGCCTCAAAAGGGCTGTTGAGATGGCTCAGTGGGTTAATGCACTGGCCAGCCAGACTGCCAACCTGGGTCTAGTCCCTGAAACTCATTTGAAGGAAGGAGAAAATTGACCAAGTTGTCCACTGAGTTCTACAAGTGTGCCATGGCACCCCCAACACACAAAATGTTTTAAATTTCGTTTACAAAATCGGGTAAACCAAGCAACTTCTATCCTTGGTTACAATCATGAAGACCAATCTGGTGATCTGAATACAAATTTGTACTTTTGACTAGTTTGATTATCTCAAATTACTTTCATCTTCAATCTTAGACTCTTTAAAAGAGTAATAATATCTCAACACTGAAGTTGAAAGTTGATAATAAACTACGAAAAGCCCACTCCCTCTGTTTCTTAGAGACTTACTTTCATTTGGGGAATTAAAGATGAAACATGGACACCCAAAAAGGGAGGAGGTTTTTTTTTAGAACCACAGTGTAGTGGTCAGAATAATGATCATGTGATTTCCAGAACTGGTAAGTATATTACTTTACAAAGTAAAAAAGGTCTTTGTAGTATTATAAAAGTAAGTAAGGGTCTTGAAATGGTTGGGTGTGCTTCATAGCCTGCTGTGCCCAGAGTAATCACAGGGGTCTCCTCATACATGAAAGCTGGAGGCAACAGAATAATAGAAGATGCAAGAACAGAACCACTTTCGGTTCAAAAGTTTTTCCAAGGTTCTGGCTTCTGTTGTTGCTTGTGACGAGTCAGCTGTCTGGGGCTGCACCTGTTTCTTTGAAGATTATTGGTCCTTTTGCTTTGAGGATTTTTTTTCCCCCTCTTAAACTTGGGTTTTCTCTTTCGGCTGTGCATGTTTCACTTATGAGTCTCTGGATTCACTAAACTTCCTGAATGTTTGATTGATGTAGTTCATGAATTCTAGAAAATTCTCAGTACTGGGGATGGGGAAATGGCTCAGTTGGTAAAAGAGTTTGTCACACAAGTGTAGGAACCTGAAATTAAATCCCCAGAACTCACAAATAAATCTGGTTGAGTAGTTCAGGCTTCTGTGATCCCAGTGTTCCTATAAGAAGATGGGGCATTGAGAAAATCCCCCAGAAGTTCTCTGGTCAGTTAGCCTGGCTTATGTAAGACAAGGGAAGAGGCCTTGACTCGAAACGAGGTGGAAGGCAAAAACCAACACCCAAGGTTGTCCTCTGACCCTCATACAAATACCATGGCATGTGCCCATCTGCATTCACACACAGATCACCACAAATATAATATGTATCATATATGCACTAAAACATAATTTTTAAGTAAATTCTCAATCTTGCATCTGGCCTATGTTATTTTTCTTGTTGATGTGACAAATATCTGACAGAAACAACCAAAGAAAGGAAGAATTTCTTCTGGCCCACACTTTGAGAATAGAGTCCATCATGGTGTGGAAGGTGACCCTAGTTGTGATGATAGGAACACAGGTCACACTGAGTCCACAGCCAGGAAACAGAGAGAGATGAATACTGATGTTCATCAGGCTCTCCTGCTCCATCTCCCCTTTTACTCAGCCTGGGCACCCAGCCCGTGTAGTGTGGGGTTTTCCTCCCTAATTAAAACCTTCTGCTCAGGAGGCAGAGGCAAATAGATCTCTGTGAGTTCAAGGCCAGCCTGGTCTACAGAGCACCCTCCAGGCCAGCTGGGACTAAAGGGAGACCCTGTCTCAAAAATAAAAAAATTAAAAAAAAAATTAAAACCCTTTGAAAATGCCCTCACAGACATGCCCACAGGTGATTTTTAGGAGATACGGAAACTCACAGAAGCTGACAGTGAAGATTAACCACTCTAGCCCCCATTTTTTCACCTCTTCTCCTAGTTAAATATTAAGGGCTTTTGTCTATCTACTATTTCTCTCGTCTCTTTAGGGCAGGGCAGGTTACATGCAAATGATCCTTCTTCCTCAGTTTTCCAAGTACTGGGACTATAGGCACCATCACATCCCGCAACATTTTTTTCATTTTCATTTTCCATCCTTTTGTCTTTCTGTGTTCCTCCCTTGTTTCCTCTCCCTCCCTGTTTTCAGTCTTTTTTGAGACAGGTCTCCCTGTAGCCCCAGATGGCCTGGAACTTAATATTTAGACCAGGCCAGCCTTAATATCACACAGTGCCTGCCTCTTGCTCCTGAGTGTTGAGGTTAAAGGACTGCACCACCAGGCCAAACATATCTTTTTGATAGCTTCTTCTGCTTATTTCATTGCTAGATTGCTCTCTCCTACAGTGTTAACTCGTTTGTGGAAATGGCAGTTTTATGGTGTAGTAATTTTTGGTTCTAGAGTTTCTAGTTGATTCTTTAAACTTTTTTAGTATTTTTTTTTTTTTATGTGTATGAGTGTCTTGCCTGCATGTATATAAGTGCACCTGTGTCATGCAGTGGCCACAGAGGTCAGAAGAGGGTGTCAGATCTCCTGGAACTGAAGTTACAGATGGTTGTTAGCCACCATGTGGATGCTGGGAACTGAACTCAAGTCCTTTGCAAGAACAACTGGTGCTCTTAATCCCTAAGCCATCTCTCCAGTCCCAGATTATTATTTTTTGATTGATTCATTGTTTTTATACTACATAATGTATTTTCAGAGTTGTCAGTGTTGGGTTTTCTTCTGAATCATTTTGGTTTGCCTTTACTCTGGGGTGCTGTACTTTCAAATGTGACTTACTATAGTCATCACTGTTGAAAGGTCCTAGACTCCAAATCTTGTTCCCCTAGAAGTCGCTACCAGGTCACAGCCCATTATTGAGGAAAGTCAGGGCAGGAACTCACAAGGCAATAGCTTGAAACAGAAACTATGGTCCATGCTGCTTACTGCCTGGCTGCCTGGCTTGCTGATTGGCTCAAGCTCAGGCTTGCTTTCTTATGCAGCCTAGGTGCCCCCACCTAGTGATGGTTCAGTGCACAGTGGCTAGGCCCTCCCCCCATCAATCCTCAATCAGAATAGTTTCTCACTGGTATTGCCACAGACCAATCCAGATTTCCTCTTCCCAGGTGACACTAGATTGTGTCAAGTTGACACAGGCCTATCAAAGTATTTTAAAAAGTCAAAAAGAAGTTGAAAAGGACATACTGCTGTTGTAAGGTTTCTGATGCTTCTGCTCCTTTTCTAAGAGAACAAAGAGCTTCTTTCCTTTTTCATCCATGTAGCTTTGCTACAGTGAGAGGTGCCCTCAGCTTCAGGCTTCAAATCGTCATCATCCAAGTAAATAGGTAGCTGACTTAGTTTCAGTTACAAAATCTGAGGAGAAAGCAACTAATTGCCTCATTAAAAAAAAATTAGTATATATTCAATGTAAATGTATTTTTATTTATTTTATGTGTATATGCATTGCCTGCATATATTCAAGTACACCACCTATGCATGCAATGCCCATGGAGCAGGAAGAGGGCATTAGATATCTGGAACTGGAGTTACCAATAGTTCTTAGCTGCCATGTGGTTACTGGGAACCGTACCCAGATCCTCTGGAAGGGCAGCAGTGTTCTTATTCACTGAACCATCTCTCCAGCCCCATTTGCTTGTTTTCTTTTTCTAAGAAATATTTTATTATTTTTATTTTATGTGTATGAGTGCAATGTCTGGATGTGTATAAGTGAACCCATGTTGTGCAATGCCCACAGAGGTCGGAAGACGGCATTGGATTCCCCCAGAACTGGAGTTAGCAGACAGTTGTTAGCCACCATGTGGTGCTAGGAATGGAGCCTCTGCAAGAGCACCTGGTACTCTTACCCACTGAGCCATCTCCCCAGCCCTTGTTTCCTTTCTTGATGACAGCCATTCTAACTGGAGTGAGATGGAATCTCAATGCAATTTTATTTTTATTGACATTTATTTATTTTGTATGGAAGGAAGTAGAAAGTGAGGAGGCAGGGGGCCCATGCCACAGGAGTCAGTTCTCTCCTTTTATCGTTTGGGTTCAGGGATTGAAATAGGTTGTCAGCTTTAGTGGCAAGTGCCTTTACCTGCTCAGCGATTTCATGCCCCCACCCCCAGAAATGTAATTTGATTTGCATTTCCCTAATTGCTAAAGATGTTGAATGTTTTTTTTCATATATTTATTGGCTATTGGCTATTGGCTATTTGTCTATCTTTGTGGGTTTTGGTTTTTTTTAGTTCTTTATGTATTCTAGATACTAATCCCTAGTAAGTTAAAGAACTGGGAAAGATTTTTCTCCCACTCTGTAGACTGACTCTCCACTGCTGTTTTCTTTGCTATACACAGGCTCTTTTACATAATCCCATCTGTCAATTTTTGTTCTTACTTCATGGATTGCTAGAGTCCTTTTTAGAATGTCCTCGCCAATGCTTGTATCAATATAGTGTTTCTTATGCTTTTCCTTAGTAGTTTCAAAGTTTCCAATCTTACATTAAGGCTTTTGATCTGTTTTTTAATTGATTTTGGGACAAGGTAAGAAAGAGAAATCCAGTTTCATTCTTCTATATTTGGACATTCAGTTTTCCCAGTACCATTTACTGATTAGGCTGTGTTTTTCTCCAGTGTCTGTTTTTTGGCACCTTTAACAACAATCAGGTGGCTGTAGCTGCACAGGTCTATTTCTGATCCCTCTCTTCTATTGCATTGGTCTATATGTCTCCTTTGTGTCAGTTCTTTCTTAGTTGTTAGCTGTGGCAACACACACACACACACACACACACACACATTTGAAGCCAAATATGTTATGAAAACTGCTAGCATTACTCTTTTTTTTTTTGCTAAGGATTGCTTTGGCTATCAGGGATCTTTTGAACTTACATATGAATTTTAAGATTTTTGTCCCTTTTGTTCAGTGAAGGATATCATTGGAATTGTTTTTTTGGGGGGGGGTTGTTTTGTTTTGTTTTGTTTTGTTTTGTTTTGAGACAGGGTCTCCCTGTAGTCCCAGCTGGCCTGGAGCTCACTATGTAGACCAGGCTGTCCTTGAACTCACAGAGATCTGCCTGCCTCTGCCTCCCAAGTGCTGGGATTAAAGGTGTGTGTCACCACGCCCAGCTTATGTATTATTTTATGAGTGTTTGCCTGAATGTAGGTAACAGCACTTGCATGCCCATGCAAGTTGGAAAAGAGTGTTGGAGGCCCTAGAACTGAAGTTATGGATCGTTGGTAAGTTATAGTCCTGTGTCAACTTGACACAATCTAGAGTCACCTGGGAAGAGGAAATCTGGATTGGCCTGTGGCAATACCAGTGATTGAGGATTGATGGGGGAGGGCCTAGCCACTGTGCACTGAACCATCACTAGGCGGGGGTGCCTGGGCTGCATATGAATCTAGGTCCTCTGAAAGAGTAGACAGTGCTTTTAACCACTGAACCTTCTCTCCAGCCCCCTATGGTCACTTTTGATAATACAATCATTTCACAATATTCATTGCTGACCAAAGAATATGTTCTTTCTGTTTCCTAGCAGCTTCAAGTTCTTTTATCGGTCTTTTAATGTTTTCATTGTAGAGGTCTTTCACATTGGCTAGGTCTATTCTAGAGTATTTATTTATTTAGCAGCAATTGTGAGTGGGACTGTGTATTAGTCACTTTTTTTATGTTGCTGTAATAGAACCATCACAACCAAGGGAACTTATAAAAGTAAGAGTTTATTCGAACTTATTTTCAATGGCTCCAGGGAAATTAGAGTCCATCATGGTGGGGAGGTGTGGTGGCAGGAGAAAGCCAAGGTTCACATCTTCAAGTAGGCACAGGGAGCAGAGAGAGAGACTGGAGACTGCCAACGGTATTTGAACTCTAAGCACCACCCCCACACACACACCTCCACCAGCATAAATGTGCAAAAAAGTGCTGGTTATGCCCTGGGAACTTCACTATGTAGACCAGGCCAGCCTTGAACTCACAGAGAGCCATCTGCCTCTGCCTCTGCCTCTGCCTCTGCCTCCTGAGTGCTGGGATTACAGGTATGCACCACCACACCCAGCACTGAACTATCCTTTCATCCTTAGAAAGAAACCAATTTGATAATGGTATGCGATTTTTGTTACTATGTTGCTAAATTCAATTTCCTGTATTTCACTGTGAATTTTTGTATGCCTACATTCATCGGGAAATTGAACTATTGTTTTCTTTTTTGCTGTTGTATTATTATCCATTTTTGGTTTCAGAGTAACACTGGCTTCTGAGAATGTTTTTGGTAGTGTTTCTTCCCTTTCTGAAACTATGAACTAACTTGAGTAACAGTGGTGTTAGTGATTCTTTAAAAGTCTGGTAGAATTCAGCAGTGAATCCATCAGGTTCTGAGATTTTTTTTGGAGGGGGGAGACTTGATCACTTCAGTCTCCTGTTTGTCTATACCGTCACACAAACACACACACACACACACACACACACACACGTATGTTTTTTGTGTATGAGTGTACTGTCTGTATGTAGGTTGGTGCAACCATGTCTTGCAATGCCGAGGATGTCAGAAGAGAGCATCAGATTCCCCTGGAACTAGAGTTAAAGAGGGTTCTTAGCCACCATGTGGGTGCTGGGAATCGAACCCGGGTCCTCTGCAAGAGTAGTCGGTGCTCTTAACTGCTGAGCCATCTCTTTAGCCCCTTCACATATATTTTGGTAGGACATAGTATATATAGAAGTTTATTCATTTATTCTAAATTTTCCAATTTATTGGAATTGAAGTTTTCAAAGTATCCCATAATGATCCTCTGGATTTCATTGGTATCTGTGATAATTTCTCCCTTTTGACTTTTAATTTGGGTCTTCTCTTTCTTTTGGTTAGTTTGACTAAGGATTTGCCATTATTTAAACTCCCCCCCCCAGAAAAAAACCCAATTCTATTGGAAAGAAAAACAACAACAGCAACAGAAAAGACTGCGTCAAAGAACTGAAATGGTGAATCTGGTGGGGTGGGGGGGGTAGGGAGGGGAACACAGGTCTAGATTTGATTTGTAACATAATCTTGTACAAAAAATATATATAAAACAATAAATTAATTAATTAATTAAAAAATAAATAAACCAACTCTTTTATTTTTGCATTTGTGTATGTGTGTATGCATATTTGAATGTGCACAGGTATGTATGGAGGTCAAAGGCTGACTATAGGTCTTTTAGGTGTTTTCATCCATTGCTTTCCTTTGCTTTTTTTGGGGGGGGTCTTTTTGAGACAGGGTTTCCCTGCAGCCCCAGCTGTCCTGGAACTCACTATGTAGACCAGGCTGGCCTCAGACTCACAGAGATCTGCCTGCCTTTGCCTTTGCTGGGATTAAAAATCTTGAGCGCCATCATGCCCAGCTACTTTCCACCTTTTTTACTGAGGCAGAGTCAACTGGCTGAACCCAGGGTTTGCTCATTTGGCTAATCTAGATAGCCAACTTGCCCTCCACCTCCCAAATGCTGGATTACAGATGGACCTCCACACCTTACAGCTCTTATGTGGATGCTGAGACCCCATATTCCAGTCCCCACACTTGTGCAGCAATCGTGTTATCTACTGAACAATTTCCCCAGTCCCTCAAAGAACCAACTTTGTTTCATGATTCTTTGTGTTCTTTTAGTGTTTGTTCCATTGTTTTTCACACTGAAAATTATTACTTTGCTCTGTTAATTTGGGGTTTGTCTTGTTCTTGTTTTACTAGGACCATGAAGTACATCATAAAATTATGTACTCGAGGCCAGGCATGGTGGCGCACACCTTTAATCCTAGCACTTGAGAGGCAGAGGCAGGCAGATCTCTATGAGTTCAAGGCCAGCCTGGTCTACATAGTGAGTTCCAGGCCAGCTGGGGCTGCAGGAAAATCCTGTCCCAAAAAGACCCAAAAAAAAAAAAAAATGTAGTTGAGTTTTCTATGTGGTAGATAGCTTTAATTGTCAACTTGGCGCACCTGGTTGAGGAAGCCTTAACTGAGGAATTACCTCCATTGTACTGGCCTGTGGCCATGTCTGTGGGAGTATTTTCTTGATTGTTGAGTGATATGGAAGGGACCAGTCCACTGTGGGTGGTGCCACCTATGGCAGGTGGTCCTGTATTGTATAAGAAAGCAGGGGACCAAGCCAGGAAGCAGCATTCCTCCCCTTTTGGTATAGGTCAGAATGTTTTGTTACACCAGTTGAAAGAAAACTAGAACACTATGATTTTTTAACACTCACAGATATAAACTTCATCTTAGAATTGCTTTTAGTATATATCCCAAAAGTTTTGGTAAATTTGTTTACATTTTTAAATATTTTATTATTTTCATTTTATGTGTATGATTGCATTCCCTGCATGTATGTAAGTGCACCAGTGTCATGCAGTGGCTGAGGAGGTCAGAAGAGGGTGTTGGATTCCCTGGAACTCAAGTTATAGATAGATGGTTGATGGCCCCCATGGGACCACTTAACCACTGAGCCATCTCTTCGGCCCCTGTTTGCATTTTTATTTCATTCTAAGAACTTTTCACTGTTATCTTTGGTTTCTTCAGTGATCCATTAATCATTTAAGAGTATTGTGGGGCTGAGCCAGGCATGATGCGCACGACTTTAAGGAAGCAGAGGCAGGCAGATCTTTGTGAGTTCAAGGCCAGCCTGGTCTACAGAGCGAATTCCAGGACAGCTGGGGCTAGAGGGAGACACTGTCTCAAAAAAAAAAAGAGTATTGCGGGGCTAAAAAAATGGCTCAGTGGTTGAGAGCTCTGACAGCTCTTGCAGAGGACCTTGGTTTGATTCCCAGCACCCACATGGCGGCCAAGAACCATCTTTAAGCCTGCTCAGTGGCGAATGCCTTTAATCCTAGCATTCAGGAGGCAGAGGCAGGTGGATCTCTGTGAGTTCAAGGCCAGCCTGGTCTACAGAGCGAGTTCCAGGACAGCTGGGACTAAAGGGAGACCCTGTCTCAAAAATACCAAAAAAAATTTATAGATAGATAGATAGATACATAGATAGATACATAGATAGATAGATTCAGCTATTTAATTTTGGATTGAAGTCTACTTTGACAGATATGAATATAACTGTTTCTACTGTTTCTTTTGCTTTTTTTGTTTCCACTTGTCTACTTGTTTGGAATATAATTTTCCTTTCTTCTGCTTTCAGTCCATGTCTGTCTTTGCCCCCTGAGGTATGTTTCTTTCACACAACAGTCAGAGCTTTTTTTTCCCAGCCAGCTAATTTACACCTTTTTTTTCTAAATCAGTGTTATCATTTTCTTTTTTTTAATATATATTTTGTACAAGATTATCAAATCTAGACCTGTGTCCCTCACCCTATCCCCCCACCACACAAGAGCTCATGTATTCTGCCAAACATGCTTTTCATCTCTTTCTCAGTCTTTCTCGATATTCTCCATGTGGAAGTAGACAGTTTTGAGTAGAGGTTCACTGTTTCAGTCAGTTCATTGATGCAGGCTTTTCTGTTGTTGTTGTTGTTTCCAATATGCATTACTCCCAACTGCTTGGACAAAAGCTCAAGGGGCTGTGCACAAGAAATACTTACAACTAGGTAATTGGCACTAGCATCCACAGATGAGGAATACCATTCGTCCTTTGTTTTTCTGGGACTGTGTTACTTCACTCAGCACGATGTCTAGCTCCACCCATTTTCCTGCAAAGGTCATGTCATCTTTCTTTACTGCTGCATAGAACTCCATTGTGTAGATGTACCACATTTTCTCTATCTACTTGTCAGTTGAGGGGCATTTGGGTTGGTTCCAGCTCCTTGCTTTTGTGAAGAGAGCTGAAATAAACATGGCTGTGCATGTATCTCTGCAGTGGAGTGAGTCTTGAGGGTACATGCCTAGGAGTTTCCCCACAACCTCTCCAGCACTTGGTATCATTTGTTTTCTTGATCCTAGCCAGTCTTATTGGAGTAAAATGATATCTTAAAGTGGTTTTGATTTCCATTTCCTTAATGATTAGTGATATTGAACACTTCTTAAGATGTTTCTCAGCCATCTCTAATTCCTCACTGGTGAAGTCTCTGTTCAGCTCTTTGCTCCATCTATTGAGTGGGTCATTTGTTTTCTTTCTTCTTTGTTTTTTGAGTAGTTTATATATTCTGGAAATCAATGCTTTGTCAGATGTTTCTGCAGTGAAGGTTTCCTCCCACTCTGTGGGATTTCTCTTCACTTCCTTGATTGTTTCTTTTGATGTACAGAAGCTTTTGAGTTTGATGAGGTCCCATTTGTCAATTGTCGACCTTAATTCTTGTGCAGCTGCTGTCTGATTTAGGAAGTCTTTTCCTACGCCTATGTCTTGTAGTCTGCTGCCAACTTTTTCTTCTATCACCTTCAGAGTTTGGGGTTTCACGTTGAGGTCTTTAATCCATCTGGAGTTGACTTTTGTACAGGGCGAGAGGTAGGGGTTTAATTTCATTCTTCTACAAGTGGTGATCCAGTTTTGCCAACACCACTTGCTGAAGATGCTGTCTTTTCTCCATTGTGGCTTCTTGGCCCCCTTGTCAAATATGAGATGGCTGAAATTGTATGTGCTCA
>VZQC01000216.1:566237-600618 GCA_009823505.1 Rhizomys pruinosus | reverse complement strand
CCTTTTCCATTTCCTCTCTCTGATTTTTTTTCTTTTTTTTTTTTTTTTTATTCTTGTATGTGTATGAATGTACTGGCTGCATGTAGGTTTGGTCACCCGTGTTGTGCAATGCTGTGGAGGTCAGAAGAGGGTATCAAATTCCCCTGGAACTGGAGTTAAAGATGGTTCTTGGCCGCCATGTGGGTGCTGGGGATCGAACCCGGGTCCTCTGCAAGAGCAGTCAGTGCTCTTAACCACTAGGCAATCTCTCCAGCTCCTCTTCTGATTTCTTTAGTATTTCCACTTCCTTTTGGAGCTTCTCAACCCCTTCCTGTAGCTCTTTACTTCTCGATGGTTGGTTTCCTTATCTTTTTCAACATGAGATATTTTCAGTGTTTCCACTTCCTTCTTGAGTTCTTCATCCTCTTTTCTTAATTCTTTGATTTGCTCTTTATAATCTTGCATTTCTTTAAGTATGTTCACAATTGTGCTTCTGACATCTGTGTCCCGGGCCATCCCCAGGGGGAATCCCACTGTAGGAATCTTCCTCAGGGTTGGTAGAGCTTGGTGTGGGATTATCCAGCACCTTTCTCATATTGTCTCTTCTTTGTGTTCCTGGCATATGGGCTTCTCCTTGCCTGTATTCCAATGTGAGTCCCAAATGCCTCTTCACTGTGTTGAAAGCTTGCTTTACTTGCCTCCTTCAGATGCCTTCATAATCCCAGTTGGTGGGGGGGGGGTTGTTCTTTAGCCCTGGTACCTGCGCTTCAGGTGGTCTTGGGAGATCTCTGATCTCAAGACTCACACAACCCCACCTTTTATACCAACTGGAAGGATAACTCTGCCCCCACAGCCACAAAAGCCAATTAAGCCAAAGACAACTAGATTCACTAGATTAAATCAAACAACAATCCACCTTGCTGAAGCACCCAGGTCTACCTACCTACCTGCGCTTCAGGTGGTGTTGGGAGATCTCCTAATCTGCACCTTTTAATTGGAGAGTTAAGACCGTTTACACTTATTGATATTCTTGCTAGGTATTTGCTGATGTGTATCATTTTTGCTGCTGTTGTTTTCTGCTTAGTTTGAATACTGTTTGTCATTTTTGTTTTTTTTCCCTTTTTCACTTTAGGTCTTCTTTGGTTTACTGAGTTAGATATGTTTGATTCTACCATAGTTCTCATTTGTTTATCTTTTATGAGGTTTATTCTTTCCTTACCTTTCATATTTATTACTGTCTTTTTTTCCTTCTCATGTATAGGATTCCTTTAAGTATACTTTGCAATGCTAGCTTAGTGGTCCTGAATTGCGAGAGTGAGCTGAGCACTAGTATTCATCACTCTGCTTCCCCACCATGATGGACTATATTCACTATGTGGATGCAATGTGATCAACTGCTTCAAGCACCTGTTGCCTTGAATTGAGGGACTATATGCTTGAATTATGAGCCAAAATAAACCCTCTCTTCCTTTAATTGTTTTTGTCTGGGAATTCTATCCCAACAATAGAAAAAGTAACTAATTTGTGCTTATGTATTTGGGGGAAGCTTTCTGTTATAATATCATTGAATAAGTTTTCTGTGCTTTAGTTTAAAACTTTCCTTCTTCTTCCATCCCATGGATTCTCAGGTTTGGTTTCTTGATTATATCTTAGAGTTCTTAAAAGTTATTCCCATATCAAAAAAATGCCTGTGTACTTTTTCTCTTTATTGCTGCCTGATCATACCATTTCCTCAATTCTACCTTCCATCTCCGATATTCCTTATTCTGCTTGATCTACTCTAGTCATAAGGTATTCCATTGTTTATATATTTTTTGGTTTGTTTATTGAATTTTCCATTTCCAGGATTTCTGTTTTATTTTTTGAATTTTAATTTAATTTAATTTTATTTTATTTTTGGTCTTTTCGAGACAGGGTCTCCCTGTAGCCCCAGCTGTCTTGGAACTCACTCCGTAGACCAGGCTGGTCTTGAACTCACAAAGATCTGCCTGCCTCTGCCTCCCAAGTGCTAGGATTAAAGGTGTGTACCACCACGCCCAGCTAATTTTTATTATATATATATATATATTACAAGATTATGTTACTAATCAGATCTAGACCTGTGTCCCCCACCCTACCCCCCACCCCACCAGAGCTCATGCATTCTGCCAAACATGCTTTTCATCTCTGTCTCAGTCTCTCAAAATTCTCCATGTGGAAGTTGACTGTTGTGAGCAGAAGTTCACCATTTCAGTCAGTTCTTTGATGCAGTCCTTTCTGTTGTTGTTGTTGTTGTTGTTTCCAATATGTCATCACTCCCAACGACCTTGGACAAAAGCTCACGGGGCCATGCAAAAGAAATAATTCTATCAAACGAGGTATGGGCAAGAGCTTCCAAATGAGGTTTACAATTCATCATTTGTTTTATGGGGACTGTGTTACTTCACTTAACATAATTATCTTCTAGTTCCATCCATTACCTGCAAACTCATGATGTCATCATTCTTAACTGCTGCATTAGAACTCCATTTGTGTAGATGTACCACCATTTTCTCTATCCATTATCAGTTGGAGGGCACTTGGGTGGTTCCAGCTCCTTGCTATTGTGAGACAAGATGCAATACACATGGATGTGCAAGTATCTATATCTCTTCAACAGGAAGAATCCTTTGGGTATACACCAAAGAGTGGTATGGCTGGGTAGGGTGGCAAGTTCCTTCCAAGTATTCAAAGGGTTCTCCATATTGCTTTACATAGTGGCTTGTAACAGTTTTTAACATTCCCATCAAGAGTGGATGAGTGTTCCTCTTTTCCCCCAACCTCTCCACACTTGGCATCATTTGCTTTCTTTTTTTGATCAAGCCCAGTTTCTTATAGAGTAAATCGATACTCATTTACAGTGGTTTTGATTTGCATTTCCTTAATGATTCTGATGTTGAACACTTCTTAAAAACGTTTCTAGGCCATCATCTAAATCCTCACTGGTCTAAAGTTTTTCTGTTCACCTCTTTGCTCTATCTATTGAGTGGGTCATTTGTTTTCTTTTTTCTTTGTTTTTTGAGTAGTTTATATATTCTGGAAATCAATGCTTTGTCAGATGTATCTGCAGTGAAGGTTTCCTCCCACTCTGTGGGATTTCTCTTCACTTCCTTGATTGTTTCTTTTGATGTACAGAAGCTTTTGAGTTTGATGAGGTCCCATTTGTCAATTGTCGACCTTAATTCTTGTGCAGCTGCTGTCTGATTTAGGAAGTCTTTTCCTACGCCTATGTCTTGTAGTCTGCTGCCAACTTTTTCTTCTATCACCTTCAGAGTTTGGGGTTTCACGTTGAGGTCTTTAATCCATCTGGAGTTGACTTTTGTACAGGGCGAGAGGTAGGGGTTTAATTTCATTCTTCTACAAGTGGTGATCCAGTTTTGCCAACACCACTTGCTGAAGATGCTGTCTTTTCTCCATTGTGTCTTCTTGGCCCCCTTGTCAAATATAAGATGGCTGAAATTGTATGTGCTCAGATTTGGATCTTCGGTTTTGTTCCATTGGTCAACAGGTCTGTTTTTGTGCCAGTACCGGGCTGTTTTTATTACTACAGCCCTGTAGTATAGTTTGAAGTCTGGTATAGAGATCCCCCCTGTGTTACTTTTTTCACTCAGGGTTGTTTTGGCTATTTTTTCCTTCAAATCTCTTAATTTTCTGCCCAGCGTGGTGCCATACACCTTTAATCCCAACACTCCAGAGACAGAAGCAGTCAGATCTCTGTGAAATTGAGGCTAACCTGCTCTACATTGTAAATTCTAGGCCATTGGGAGGCTACAGGAAGACCCTATCCCAGAAAAGACCCCCTGGGCTGGAGAGATGGCCTAACGGTTAAGAGCGCCGACTGCTCTTGCAGAGGACCCGGATTCAATCCCCAGCACCCACGTGGCGGCCGAGAACCGTCTGTAACTCCGATTCCAGGGGAATCTGACACCCTCTTCTGACCGCCAGGACACTGAACGACACAAATGCACAAACCTACATGCAGACAGTACATTCATACACATAAAAAATAAATAAATGAAAAGAAAGAAAAATACCCCCAAATCTTAAATTTCCTTGCTGAGTTTCTCATCCATGTTGCTGAATTTTTTGTTCAGGGCCAAAATTATCTTCCTTATTTCACTAATCTGTTTATTTTAATCTTGTTTTAACATTAGTGGTTACTTTAAAACTGCACTTTTGAAAATTTTTTATGCTATTTCAGCCATTTCATTGTCTTCAGATTTAGTTTTTGTGGATTTCTGAACTTTTGGGAGAGTCACGTTGCTTTGCTTTGTCATATTTCTTCTGTTTCTAAGTTGAAATTTACACATCTATTGGGATGGACATCTCTCAGGTTTATCTGAGGGTCTCTCCTAATGAAGGGCCTCTTCACACCACTTCAGGGCCTCATCATGACTACCTACCTATGACTGTGATGTTATAAATCTCCCAGTAAAGCTCTTGTGAAGGATAATTCACCTCATCTTCAAATTGGACTACTCAGTGAAATTTAGCTTCAAAAAGTTTTTAAGAAGACTATTTAAAATATGGACACATATCCACAAATAATAAAAAAAGGTCATCATGATTGGCAAGACATTTGTAAATCTTGTACTTATATATTCATACTTTCTACAAACCTGTAACACCTTTTATTAGTTATAAAAACTGTATTCCGGGGCTGGAGAGATAGCCTAATGGTTAAGAGTACCGACTGCTCTTGCAGAGGACCCAGATTCAATCCCCAGCACCCACATGGTGGCTGAGAACCATCTTTAGCTCCAGTTCCAGGGGAATCTGACACCCTCTTCTGACCTCCGCGGCATTGCATGACACGGGTGCACAAACCTACATGCAGAGAGTACATTCATACACATAAAAAATTAAAAAAAAAACTATGTATTCCAAGCTGACCTTCAATTCACTATATAGTCTAGCTCAGCTTCCTAGGTACTAGGATTACAGGCATGCACTACCATGTCCCAATGTCTCTGACATTTTCTTATCTTCATTTGTACTTTTGTTGTTAGTATTAGCTATAAACTATGTTTTTTTTAGGAATTTTTAAAATGCAAATGGGCATTTTTTGATGAAAGTATAATCTATAATCTTTAATGTGGACTGATGCCATGTATCACAATGCACAGTAAATTAAGTATATTATATGCCTATATGAAAAAATCACCTTAGAATAAATATCATGGAACGTCCCCATCTACCCTCAAAACTGCCTATACAGTAAGGATTACTAGGAAGCTAAAGAAGTTATTGGTTCAAACTCCCCCTCATTTTCATTGCTACCTTCCACAATTTGCTTGAAACCACTGTTTACATTTCACTTTCCCCTCTAACAAACATCCTGTTATATAGATTGGCATTTTTGTGGCAGTGATCTGAGTGAAAATTGAATGTGTCTTATATCTAGCTTGGGTTCAGCAGTAAACATGTATGTATAAATTGTTAAAAATTTTAGACTGAAGCTGGGTGTGGTGGTGCACACCTTTAATCCCAACACTCTGGAGGCAGAGGCAGAGGCAGGTGGATCTCTGTGAGTTCAAGGCCAGCCTGGTCTACATAGTAAGTTCCAGAACAACTGGGGCTACAGGGAGACCCTGTCTCAAAAAGACCAAAAAAAGAATTTTAGAATGAGGCAGAGGCAGGCGGATGCCTGAGTTCAAGGCCAGCCTGGTTTACATAGGGAGTTCCAGGCCAACTGGGGCTATAAGGAAACCCTGTCTCAAAAACGCAAACAAACAAAAATTTTAGAATGGCAGAGCTGGAGAGATGGCTTGGTGGTTAAGAATATTTGCTGTTCTTAGCCTAGCGTGGTGGCACACGCCTTTAATCCTAGCACTCAGGAGGCAGAGGCAGGTGGATCTTTGTGAGTTCAAGGCCAACCTGGTCTACAGAGCAAGTTCCAGGACAGCTGGGGCTACAGGGAGACCCTGTTTCAAAACACCAAAAAAAAAAAAAGAATATTTGCTGTTCTTTCAGAATACTGGGGTTCAATTCCCAGCACCCACATGGCAGCTAACAACCATCTCTAACTTCAGTTCCAAGGGCTCCGACATCTTCTTCTAGCCTCTTCAGTGGGCACTTACATACATGCAGGCAAAACAGTCATACACATAAAATAAAAATAAAAATCTTAAAATAGGGCTAGGCGTGATGGTGCATGCCTTTAATCCCAGTGCTCTGGAGGCAGAGGCAAGCAGATATCTGTAAAACCAAGGCCAGCCTGGCCTATATAGTTCCAGACCAAGTGGGGTTACACAATGAGACCCTGTCTCAAATAAACAAAAAGAATCTTAGAATGGTTTTCAGGAATATTTATACTGTCACTATGTTGACTCAGCTTCTAGGTCTGTTGTGCGAATTTCTTCCCTGGGGAAAGATAACCTATACCTCCTTCCCATTAACAAACCAACAACAAACCAAGATGGAGTTTCCTTTCAAGTAACCTCCCCAGCCTACAGACTCTAGTACCTCTGGAGACCACCCCCTCCCCCAAGAGCAGAACTGCATACAAATGGCTCAGGTGAGGGGGCCAATGACCCTCCCCCACTCCTTTAAAGGAATTCAGCAGTCCACAGGTCCATTCAGAATGGTCTCTTGCAAGCAGGCAGAGTACATTGGATAAAAATGGTAGCTGTTTTCCTGAAAGACCTGCCATCTACACAGGAGCATATTGTGACTGAATGGGTCAGCTGTCCTAGGCACTAGGAATATGTGCACAGTGGAAAAGAAAATAGTTTAAAATAGCTAGAGCTATTATAAATACTTTTCTGTGGAAATCCATTTGAAATGTGAGCTGATAAGGACACTGGTGTTAATCCATATATATTAGTTGAGCTTAATTTTTAAAATATGTATTTTTATTTGTGTCAATTTGTATGAGTCTGTGTGTGCCACATGTGTGCATGTGCCCAAGGAGGCCAGAAGAAGGCCTTGGATCCCCCGGAGCTGGAGTTACAGGCATTTGTGAGCCACCCAAGGTGGGTGCTGAGAACCAAATTCTGGTCCTGTGGAAGAGTGAGCAATCACTTTTAACTGCTGAGCCATTTCTCTAGCCCCTCATTAAGCTTTATTATTATTATTATTATTATTATTATTATTATTATTTTGGTCTTTTTGAGACAGAGTCTCCCTGCATTCCCAGCTGGCTTGAACTTACTATGTAGACCAGGCTGGCTTCGAACTCACAGAGATCTGCCTGCCTCTGCCTCCTGAGTGCTGGGATTAAAGGTGTCCACCTCCACGCCTGGCAAGCTTCATTTTTAATATATACAGAAATGTTTGTTTTTGTGGGTTTTCCCCCCACTTTGGTTTTTGTTTTTTTGAAACAAGATCTCACTGGGTATACCTGGCTGGCTTGGATCTACCACCTCTGCCTCCAAGGTGCTAGGATTAATGGTGTTGTGCAGCACCACACCCAGCTAATTTTTAATAATTGGCCATTTTGGTTTTGTTTGTTCGTTTGTTTTGTTTTTTTGTTGGGTTTTTTTTTGTGTGCGTTTCTTTTGGTATTTTTGAGACAGGGTCTCCCTTTAGTCCCAGCTGGCCTGGAGCTCACTCAGTAGACCAGATGGGCCTTGAACTCACAGAGATCCCGCTGGAAAAGAGCCAACAATTACTGAGCACATGTTAATTTATACCAGCCCCTGAGGTAAATGCTTCACTACCATCAACTCAAATTATAAACTCTGTGTTTAGAGAGAGCTGATAATCCTTGAGAGCACAGGCATTAATTTGAGAATCTCTAGGAAGTTGTGTCAGCCAAAATGTGGCAGGAAGCAAATGTCATATGCCATGGGTGAAATAAAGGAGTCACTGACAGGGCAGTAGCACAGAAAGAAACTAATGAGAGATGATGAACTCTGTAGGACAAGCAACAACAGAAAGCCCACAAGGACAGAGACAGTCATCAGTGAGATAAAGGGTGGGAGAAAGCTAGGGAGGGAGGGAGGGATGATGAGAGAACTGTAGGAAAGGGTCACCTGACTTCTGACTCAGCTGTAGCCTTCAGAGCAAGCACACAGGAGTGACGGCCTAGGGAATAAATGTCTGATATTACTTCCCTTGTGGCCTTGGATCTTGGTTGTATAGCTGTTTCCTTAGAATTCAAACGTTGGACCCTGAAGGGAGGAGAGAGGCTGATAAAGACACAGAGGCTAAGGAAACTTAACGAAGTTCAGGAAGCCAACCAAACTTACACGGCTCAGGGAGCTGAGAAAGTTACAAGATTCACAAGACCTTCCCAATGGTTATATAAAAGCAGAACTGAAACTGGGGAGAGACCTTCCATTGGAGCTGCCTGCAAGTTGGGCAGGGAGTGTCAGAGATGCAGCCTTTGTGAGATGTCATCATCGTGCTGGAGCAGGCTTTCTGGTGATCTGGCTGCTTTTGTATCACCCATGCTCCTGTAAGAAACTCCAATAAACTCATTGGTTCACCAAGCTACATTTTAGTGGAAGGGTTTCTTTAGTCTGAAGTTGGTGTCCTATCTTGGGTGACTAAATATTAGTTCATTTCTAATCCCCAAAGCCACACAATAGCTTCACATTGTTTGGACACGTCTGGAAGTTAGAGTATAAGAGGGACCATGGTCCATAAAGATCATCCATGCAGCGGGGAAAAGGGTGACAAAAGGTGGAAACTGGATCTGGGGAGACAAAGGAGCATGTTGAGGACAAGAAATATAAAAATGAAAACGTGGGGCTGGAGAGATGGCTCAGCAGTAAAGAGCACTAGCTGTTCTTACAAAAGACCCTGGTTCAATTCCCAGCACTCCCACATGGCAACTAACAACTGTAACTCCAGATCCAGGGGATTCTATGCCCCCTTCTGACTTCTGCAGGCACTGCATAACACTGGCACACATACAAGTAGGCAATAAACACATAAAATAAAAATAATAAAAAAGAAGTGAAAACCGGTTACCTTCCATGCACATTCACTGTGGGACTGAAGAAGTATCATCAATGATTTTGTAGACTGTGACTTTCAAAAAAGGAGTCATTGTCATTGTAAGTGAGGCTTTATGTATCTGCCCTCTTGTAAATTGTATCACAGGAGTGAAAAGATTAGGAATTCATTCAACTCTGGTTTAAATCTCCAACGTGGTCCAGTTTGGAATTTCATTGATGAAAAATTTAGCAAAAATTTAATTTAAAACAGTTTAAAAACGTGCTTTCTAAGCTGGGCATGGTGGTGCATGCCTTTAATCCTAGCACTCAGGAGGCGGAGGCAGGCAGATATTTGTGAGTTCAAGGCCAGCCTGGTCTACAGAGTGAGTTCCAGGACAGCTGGGACTACAGGGAGACCCAGTCTCGAAAAGACCAAAAAAAAAAAAAAGTGTTTTCTCAGCCAGGCAACATATGGTTCACCTCTAAGCCACAATGTGGTGGTGTGCACCTGTAAACCTAGCACTCTATAGGTGAAGGCAAGAGGATCAAGTTCAAGGCCATACTGGGCTACATACCAAGACCCTGTGCATGAATTCTGACAAGCAAATTATTGCATCCCTAATTCCACCTCATTTCCATGTACTCCACCAAAATGAAGCTAATCTTGTCATTCACTCCTCTTACTGTGTTCTGTCTCCCTTCTTGCAAGAGACCTCGTATCCACAATTACATGGAACGAAGAATGGAAGTAAAGTTAAAACCCTTTGCTAGTGTCCAACAGTGTTGGAAGCAGTCAGACCCAAAGAAGAATATGATGGTGGTGGTGGTGGTGGTGACAGCAACAAAACAAAACAGAAGGCCCACTACGGCACAGTACTTATACTGTAAACTCCTTAAAGTCAGAATGCACAGTTTATCAATCTAAATATTCCCAAACCCCCTGGAAGAATGCCTTTGTTAGCCAGGCATGGTGGCACACGCCTTTAATCCTAGCACTTGGGAGGCAGAGGCAGGCAGATCTTTGTGAGTTCAAGGTCAGCCTGGTCTACAGAGTGAGTTCCAGGACAGCTGGGGCTACAGGGAAACCCTGTCTCGAAAAGACAACAAAAAAAAAAAAAAAGAAAAAAAAAAAAAGAATGCCTTTGTTGACTGAGTTGTGTAAAATAAAATTTCAACCCTGATTCAGAGCTATAAAGGACCTAAGGATCCAAGTCTCCTTTTTCACAAAACAGGAAATCGAATCCTAAACAGATTGGTGATAGAGCTGTCCTGGTCCTATCACACAAATCTTTAAATAAGTAAATAAAAATCAATATTTATTTATTTATTTATTTATTTATTTATTTATTTATTTGAGACAGTATTTACCAGTAGCCTCAGCTAGCCTAGAACTCACTATGTAAACCAGGCTAGCCTTGATCTCACAGAGATCTGAATGCCTCTGCTTGGATTAAAGACATGCACCACCATACCCAGCAAGATTTTATTTTTTTATTTTATATGTATATATATTTTATTTTTTTATGTGTATGAATGTACTGTCTGCATGCAGGTTGGTGCACCCATGTCGTGCAGTGCCACAGAGGTCAGAAGAGGGTGTCAGGTTCCCCTGGAATTGGAGTTAAAGACTGTTCTTAGCCACCATGTGAGTGCTGGGAATCAAACCCAGGTCCTCTGCAAGAGCAGTCAGTGCTCTTAACCGCTGAGCCATCTCTCCAGCCCCAAGATTTTATTTTTTAATTATGTGCATACCAGTGTGTGAGAGCGTGTGTACATTAGTGTAGGTTCCTGTGGAGGCCAGAAGAGGATGTTAGATCTCTAGCCCTAGAGTTATAGGTCATTGTGAGCTTCTTCATGTGGATGCTAGGAACTGAAATGAGGTAATCTGTAAGAGCAGTATGTACTCTTAACAACTGAGCTATCTTTCTAGTCTCCATTAAAAACTTTTTTAAATTTGGTCTTGTTTGAGACAGGGTTCCTCTGTAGCCCCAGCTATGTTGGAACTTACTATGTAGACCAGGCTGCCCTTGACGTCACAGAGATCTGCCTGCCTCTGCCTCCCAAATGCTGGGGTTATAGGCATTAAAAACATTTTTTTTTTGAGACAGGGTCCTGATGTAGCCCCAGCTGGCCTGGAACTCACTCTGTAGACCAGGCTGGACTTAAACTCACAGAGATTCACCTGCCTCTGTCTCCGGAGTGCTAGGATTAAAGGCATGCACCACCATACCCAGCTTAGCCACCATGTGGGTGCTGGGAATCCAACCCAGGTCCTCTGCAAGAGCAGTCAGCTCTCTTAACCACTGAGCCATCTCCAGCCCCATTAAAAACTTTTTTTTTTTGCGGTTCTTAGCCTCAGCCACAAGGCTGTGCTATCCCCCCAGCCCATTAAAAACATTTTTTTGTCTTTTCGAGACAGGGTCTCCCTGTATCCCCAGCTGTCCTGGAACTCACTCTGTAGATCAGGGTGGCCTTGAACTCACAAAGATCCACCTGCCTCTGCCTCCCAAGTGCTAGGATTAAAGGCATGTAAAAACATTTTTAATGGCATCATAATATACATCTCTTTGGAACCAAAGGATATTGTGATGGATAGCTTCAGTGGTCAACTAACACCTGTGGCCATGTCTGTGGGATATTTTCTTGATTGTTGAGTGGTGTGGGCAGTGTCACTCCTGGGCAGGTGATCCTGAGTTTTATAAGCTGAGCATGGGCCAGGGAGCAAGCCAGTAAGCTGCATACCTCCATGGTCTGTGCTCCAGGTTCCTGCCCTGAGTGCCTGCCTTAGCTTTTCTTGATGATGGACTTTCTTCCCCAAATTGGGTATGGTTAGTGTTTTTATCACAGCAATAGAAAATTACTAGAACAGAAATTTGTACCAACAAGTATGCTATTATAGTGAAGAACTGACCAACCTGACTGTGTGGGTTTTTGGAGGAAGTTTGAAGACTTTGGAAGTTTGGACTAGAAAAGTGGTTGAATGCTGTAAACAGAACTTAGCAGGCCATTCTACTAGGAGCCTGGAAGAAAGTAGTGCTGAAAGCAAACGTTGCATCAGTGGCATGGTTATTAATGGTGAATATTATGGAGATCCATAATGGAAAAGAGCAAGTGGGATAGAAGGAAATAGAGAATGTATAGTTTGGAGGGAGGAAGGAGGGGGGAGAGAGAGAGAGAGAGAGAGAGAGAGAGAGAGAGAGAGAGAGAGAGAGGAGAGAGAGAGAGAGAGAGAGAAAGAACTGGGATGATTAATATTGGAGCCAAGGCATGTGCTGAAGGAGAGGCTTTCTCCTTGATAAAATTAGAGTGAGTGATTAAGGAGAGGCTTACAGGTTTGCACTTAAAAGAATGGAAAGAGTACCTTCGGGGCAAGACCTCACCCAGCTGAGCCTCCAACTTCTGAAAGGAAATGCTAGAGGGGTTTTCTAGGCCTAGAAAATCACAGCATAGAAAAACTGCCAATGTAGACAAAGCAGGCCAGGGTCCATCCCAGGCTGGCAGCCAAACTTGGCAGTATCATTCATGTGGTACTGGCTTTAGAGACATAAGAGGTGCAAGAGTGAAGGGATCATCTGTTCTTCCATGTGGTTTCACAGAGCCACTCAGGCCAGGCAGCATGCAGCCAGGCAGTGTGCAGCAGGGAAGGCCCTGACAGGCCATTAAGCGAAGCTGTGAGTGTGAGGCCTCCATGGCAGTGGAGACTCTAAGAAGCTAGAGCTGTGAGATATCTGCCAAGGAGAAATGCATATAGAGAGTGTTACCAGCCCAAGGAGAGAAGTATGTGTTGCACACAGCAAAGCTGAGCCTTTGAAACCCTTTAGAGCTACTGGATTTTCTATTTGTCCTTCTGTGTTTTGGTCTTGTTTTGGTCCAGTATTTCCTCACTATGCCTCATTCCTCCCTTTTGGAATGAGAATGTGTATTTGGTTCCACTGTATGTTGGAAGTACGTGATTTGTCCTTTGATTTTTACAGGGGCTTACCATTAAGTGACTGCCCTGAGTCCTGAGTCCTGAGTCTCAGTAGACACTCTGGGCTCTGGACTTTTCTTTTTCTTTCTTTTTTTTTTTATTAATTTTATTTATTTCTGTATGTGTATGAATGTACTGTCTGCATGCAAGTTTGTGCACCCGTGTCGTGCAATGCCGCGGAGGTCAGAAGAGGGTCTCGGATTCCCCTGGAACTGGAATTCTCCCTGAGTTGGAGTCATTCAAGACGTTTCGTGGCTGCCATGTGGGCACTGGGGATCGAACCCGGGTCCTCTGTAAGAGCGGGTCGGCGCTCTTAAACCACTAGGCCATCTCTCCAGCCCTGGACTTTTCAATTTCAATAGATTATTGTTTTTATTTTATGTATATGGGTGTATTACCTATGTGTGAAATGCCCTTGGAGTCAGAAGAGGTTGCTGGATTCCCCTGGAACTGGAGTTGTGCATGGTTGTTAGCTGCCATATGGATGCTGAGAATCAAACCTGCATCCTCTGCAAGAGCAGCCAGTGCTCTTATCCTCTGAGACATCTCTCCAGACCCTAGACTCTGGGCTTTTGAAGAATATTTAGACTGATAAAGACTATGGGGACTTTTGAAGGTGAACTAAATGCATTTTGCAGTTTATAAAATCATGAGCCTTTGGGCCAGGGAATGGAATGTGGTGGTTTGAATGAGAATGTGCCTGTAGGCCCCAAATATTTGGACATTTTGTCCCCAGTTGGTGGAACTGTTTTGGGAGATTTTAGGTGTGGCCTTGCTGGAGGAAGTGTGTCACTGGCTGGTAGGCTTTAAGAATTCTTAAACCTTGCCAGGCATGGTGGTGCACACCTTTAATCCTAGCACTCGTGAGGCAGAGGCAGGCAGATCTTTGTGAGTTCAATGCCAGCCTGGTCTACAGAGTGAGTTCCAGGTCAGCTGGGGCTACAGGAAGACCCTGACTCGAAAAGACCAAAAAAAAAAAAAAAAAAAAAAAAAGAAAGAAAGAAAGAATTCTTAAACCTTGCTGGATTTTCCAGTCACTGCTTCCTGTACCTGCTTGAAGATATGATAGCTCAGTTTTTGCTCCAGCCACCTCTGCCTTCCCTGACATGAACTCTTATCCCTCTGGAATCATAAGCCAAATAAACTCTTTCTTCTATAAGTTGCCTTGGTTATGATGTTTTTATCACAGCAACAGAAAAATAAGTAATGGAGATATAATGTAAATTTCTGTCTGCATCAAGAAAATTTTCTTGTTTTAAGTTTATGATTTTAAGATTTATCCTTATTATGAAAGAGTGTGTGTGTGTATGCACACACACATGTGCATGCGTACGCACATGTGTGAGTACAGGTGAGTTGAGAAGAGGGACTCAGATCCCTTGGAGTTGGAGTTACAGGGAGCAACCTGATGTGGGTGCTGGAAGCTGAACCTGGGTCTTCTGGGAAGAAGAGTGCTTGCTCTTAACTACTGAGTCATCTCTCTAGCCCCCAATTTTTCATTATCATCACTTTAGTGCATACATTCTATCTACTCTGATTTACCTTAATATTCTCAATGCATATTTTTACAAAGTTGAAATAATACCATGTATTGTTTTCCATCTTACTTTTCTGTATTATTTTAAATGTTTTAATTAGTATGTATTAACTATTCATAATGGGAATTTAACTCTTTTCCATTGAGAGATTAATCTTTGAATCTGCTTTAAGTCTCTGTCCTCTGTACTGCCAGCTGTGGTACATCTCCAGGGAATTCTCTCTTCCTGTGAGGTTAGTCTTTTGAACTGTCTCTTTCCCTAACCACTAGCATTTCCTATCTCTCTTTATCATGGGTAACAAACAGACATGCCCAAAAGACCCACAGGCTAAGAAAATAAAAACACTCCTCAAGAGTCAAGGAGTTAAAATTTCCACTTGGGAAGTTGCCTCCTTTTGGAGTGAGACTCTTAATATTGCCCCGTGGATGTCCCCTGCAGACTTATGGAGCTCAGAATCCTGGATGTGTGTGGCACAAAATGCTAGACAGCAAGAAAATGGTCCAGCATCTCTCATGTTCTTTCCACTACTAGCTGCGGTGAGACAATGCTTAAGGCCTTCTCACCAAACCATGCCAGGAAAGGAAAAGAACAAAATTAAATCGCAGACCCCCTTCTCCCAAGAACCTGCTAAAACTCCCCTTGAGAACCCCAATAAAATTCCCTCTGAAAGCCCCCAAGCTTCAGACCCAGTAAAAATAGAACAGGATAATAAAAACATCCAAGCGGCTAGCCTTAACCTTTCCCTTAATTATCAGTCACTCCCTGGCATGGGGCCAGAAACACCTTCACCCTCAACCTCTTCCCTCTCTGCTACAGAAAAACTGTGCCAGATTCAGGACAACCCAGATCTTCAATTACAGGCATACCCTGTTAATTTAGCTCTGACTCAGGGTCGCCCTCTAAACTGGTACCCTAGCACTTGGGAGGCAGAGGCAGGCAGATCTTTGTGAGTTCAAGGCCAGCCTGGTCTACAGAGTGAGTTCCAGGACAGCTGGGGCTACAGGGAGACCCTGTCTCAAAAAGACAAAAAAAAAGTTAAATAAATAAATAAACTGGTACCCGTACAAGGCAAGTGAGTTTAAAGAACTCAGGCAAGCAGTCAGAGAGGATGGTGTCCAGGCACCATGGACAAAGTCCATTCTCCAGAGCTTTTGCGCTTCTCTTAATACTCCACAGGACTGGAGAGATATTTGTAGATCTTCACTTCCAGGTCTGATATTTTTGCAATGGGAAGCACTATACAGAGATGAATGTCTCCAACAGGTTCAGAAAAATCAAGGTCAACCTGATATAGACTGGGGTTCTGAACAGCTCTTTGGAGAAGGAGATTTTAGCACAGGGACCCAACAGTCTGGACTGGCCCCAGGGTACTTTGACCAGGTCCACCTTTGCACCCTACAGGCCTGGGATAGAATTACACCACCCACTGAATCCCAGGCCAGTTCCTCATTATTATTTCCTAGGCAAAAACCTGAGGAACCCCTATCTGACTTTATCTTTTTTTAAAAAAAAATTTTTTTTATTATTAATTTTTATTTATTTCTGTATGTGTATGAATGTACTGTCTGCATGCAAGTCTGTGCACCCGTGTCGTGCAACGCCGCGGAGTTCAGAAGAGGGTCTCGGATTCCCCTGGAACTGGAGTTCTCCTGGATTTGGAGCTTCAGACGGTTCTCAGCTGCCATGTGGTTGCTGGGGACTGAACCCGGGTCCTCTGCAAGAGCGGTCGGCGCTCTTAACTGCTAGGCCATCTCTCCAGCCCCTGACTTTATCTTAAGAACTAAAAGCAGCCTAGAGATGAAGATCCCCAACTTTGCAGCCAGAGAGATATTCCTCAAAAATATTGTTTGGGAGGGAATGAATTCGGAGTGCAAACAAGTGTGCCAGGGCTTAAAAGATGACCATTAAGACAGATGGACAGTGGCAACTCAGGACATGGGCACAGCCTCCCACAAAGCTAATTACCTAGCTCAAACATTTGCAGCTGCTGTTGCCACAAATGAAAAATGCCTTAACTGTGGAGACAGAGATCATTGGAAAAGACAGGGCCTGAAAGCACCAGTCTCTCCCCGAGGGCCTCCTGAATGCCCCCCCCCACGTTCTCTGCCCCTGGTGTAAAAAAGGATATCATTGGAGGAAAGATTGCTGATCAAACTATGATAAAGATGGGAAAAAATTGCTACCTTTAAACTCCTAGGTGGGCAGCCCCTAGCCCAGGGAAAAAAGGGGGGGGGAGTCAGTGCATGCCTTCTGGGCAGTGCCTATTTCAGAAGGCTCACATCCCACATTGATGAACAAAATTGGGGGGAGGTCTTTTAAATGTTTGATAGATACAGGGGCAACTAGAACCATTATAAATGGCAAGAAATGGGCTGGAGAGATGGCCTAGTGGTTAAGAGCGCTGACTGCTCTTACAGAGGATCCAGGTTCGATCCCAAGCACCCACATGGTGGCTTAGAACCGTCTGAAACTCCAATTCCAGGAGAACTCCAGTTCCGGGGGAATCCGACACCCTCTTCTGACCTCCGTGGCATTGCACAACACGGGTGCACACACCTGCATGCAGACAGTACATTCATACACATACCGAAATAAATAAAATTTTTTAAAAAATTAAAAAAAAAAAAACAGCAAGAAATACCCCCTGACTGGCCCTTGCTCCCAGGACCTAAACTTCTAGGAATAGGAGGGCCCTCACAGTCTTGCATAACTAAAAATGTTTACGCCTGGGAAGACGCTGATGGAAAAACAGGTCAGATTCGCCCATTAATAGCACCCACCAGGGGCTGGAGAGATGGCCTAGCAGTTAAGAGCACCGACTGCTCTTGCAGAGGACCCGGGTTCGATCCCCATAACCCAAATGGTGGCCAAGAACCATCTATAACTCCAATTCCAGAAGAACTCCAGTTCCAGGGGAATCCGACACCCTCTTCTGACCTCCACGGCATTGCACGACACTGGTGCACAAACCTACATGCAGACAGTACATTCATACACATACAGAAATAAATAAAATAAAATAAATAGCACCCACCAATATCAATCTGCTAGGGTGAGATATTTTGGAGGCTTTGGATGTAGTTATTGCCACTCCGAATGAGAACAACCATGTCCAGACAGACCATTTAACTGGGGAAAAAATGCCTTCATCATCTCAGCAAGAAGCACCCCCGATCCTGAGGGTCACTACAGAATATGCTCCCCCTCATCTGGAATGGAAGTCAGATGATCCAGTCTGGATTGAGCAGTGGCCCTTACCAGGAGAGAAATTACAAGCTCTCCAAGACTTAGTCAAGGAACAATTTTCATTGGGACACATCCATCCATCTCGCAGTCCCTGAAACACCCCTGTGTTTGTCATAAAAAAGGCAACAAGAGGTTGGTGTCTCTTACAAGACCTGTGAGCCGGGCTGGAGAGATGGCCTAGCGGTTAAGAGCACCAACTGCTCTTATAGAGGACCCGGGTTCGATCCCCAGCACCCACATGGTGGCCAAGAACCTTCTGAAACTCCAATTCCAGGAGGACTCCAGTTCCAGGGGAATCCGACACCCTCTTCTGACCTCTGTGGCATTGCACAACACGGGTGCACAAACTTGCATGCAGACAGTACATTCATACGCATACAGAAATAAATAAAATTAATTAAAAAAAAGACCTGTGAGCCATTAACAGAACTATGCATATATGGGGATCTCCGCAGAGGGGTCTCCCCCTTGCCTCTGCTATTCCAGCTAACACTCCTCTGCTAGCCTTAGATATAAAAGACTGTTTTTTTTTAATTCCCCTCCACACTGAGGATTGCAAGCAGTTTGCTTTCTCAGTAACTTGCTCTTCCTGTTCTACTGTTAATTAAAACATCTGCACTACAGGTTTTGGGAATTAACCCCAGGGGATTGAAAGCCAATGCACTCTGGCAAACTGACATTACACACATAGCTTCTTTTGGAAAACAAAAATATGTATTTGTCACTATAGACACTTTTTCCAAATTCACTTGGGTGACTGCCCATAGAGGAGAGAAAGCTAAGGACCTCATTGCCCACCTACTTTCTACCTTTGCTACCATGGGCATCCCCAAATAGATTAAAATGGACAATAGGCCAGCATTTGCTAGCTCTCGCTTTAAATCATTTTGTCAATTATGGAATATTGCACATCATACAGGTATCCCTCATAATCCACAGGGACAAGGCATCATAGAACAGCAGACCCATCAGTAATAAAAAATCAATTATTAAAACAAAAGGTGGGGAAATACCCTCCTAACACCCAGCTGGCCATGGCATTGGCAACTGTAAGCCTCTTTAACATTTATGGAGATTCAAAGAGTCCAGCCATAGTCAAACATTGGCAGACACCCAGCATTGTTCCTCAAATACTTGTCAGATCAAAAGACCCCCTAGACAATCAGTGGAAAGGACCTGATCCACTGGTAACAACTGAGAGGGGCTTTGCTTGCATCTTCCCACAGGATTGTCCAAGACCCATTTGGATTCTGGCCAGAAATGTCAGATTCATCCCCGCTGACCAAAAAGATAGCATGCCTGTTGCTCTGGAAGAAACTTGAACAACTCCTCACTTCTGCAAAATCCATGTGTCCCCGCTCTGTACCCCTGTCTGCCATCCTTTTAGCTGCTGTCATAATAGTTGAAGCTAACTCTGTCTTTGCCCAGCCTGTGAACAGACCACTGACTTAGACCTATGTCTGGTGATTTTTGTCAGAGAAACTTGTGAAGGAAGAAATCAGGTGATTGGAACCAGTGACTGTCCTTTGCAAGGCTGCAACAAGGCAATCACAATCACTGTGTTTCCCAATTCCACCACTATCTCTCAGGCACCCTTTATCTGTTTCCCCCATCTTAACAAAGGACGGTGTTTGCAGGAAGCTGATACTTATGGTGGTTGCACATTCTGGTCTTGCAGGTTGGAGAGTGCTCGCAGCCCAAGAAGCCTGTTCCAAATCCAAAATAACCAGTTTAAAATTAATATACAGGACCACTGGAGTGACTGCTGGAGAGCGGGAGTACAGGGAAAACTCTACCCTTACAGCAACGCCTGCTACCCTGCGGCAGATATCCATATCTCTCGCCAGCTTGTTCTAACTCCTCAACCCATCCTCACTCAATCCCACATTCTGTTCTCCCAATGTTGTTTCTGTGCATCCCTTACACACCCTCTTTTCACTGCCATCCCTTCTAACACCTCCTTACAGGAATCTGCCCCCACAGAGACTGTATTAGACAGGGTTCTCTAAAGAAACAGAAGCAACAGGATGAATATATAACTATATACAATTTATTGATTTGCTCACGTGATGGAGCTCAACAGTAGCGCTGAACTGGAGAGGCCGGGAATCCAGGGAACTGCTCAGTCCGCAAGGCTGGATGTCTCAGTAGTCCGAGTCTAGTGCTGAAGGCCCGAATGGATTCCAGGAGATCTGCCAGTCTCAGTACACTCTGGGATCCGAAGGGTTGATCAGAGCAGCAAGACAAACTCACCAGATGAGAGAAGCAAGCCGCAGGAGGAAAGGGGACCAGCTCCCGCTGCCNTCTGAGGAAATTAATCTCCCCACCTCAGCAGATAATCCACCCTGCAGATCCCTCCTCCCCACCTTGCCTGAGGAAATTAATCCCCCCCTCCAAGTGTGAGAGCTAATGTCCCTCAGGGGCCAACAATTGTTGCCTCTAGACCTATAACCAGATTGAATCTAAGCAAGCCCCTCAAGGTGAGATAGAAAGTGTGGTCCACAAGGAGGAACACTATACCACTAAAGAAATAAATGAGTTTGCTGATTCATTCCGGCAGAAGCCTAAAGAATATGTGTGGGAATGGATTTTATGGGTGTGGGATAATGGTGGACGGAATATAAAATTGGATCACAAAAAAGTATATAAAATTGGATCATATGAGTTTATCGATATGAGCCCACTGAAAGTTAGAGATTCTAGGTTTAAATGGAAGCTCTAGTGGTTAAAAAAGGTGTTAAAAGTTTATTTGACTGGTTGGCTGATGTATATTTCATTAAAACATGGCCTACTAAACAGCGCGTTAGAGATGCCTGATATTCCTTGCTTAGTATTGATGAAGGGATTGTGAGGGTCAGGCAGCTGGGGCATGGCTCGAGTGGATTTGAAGTGTAATTTTAAGTGTATTTTCGAGTGGGATTTTGAAGGTTAAAAAAACCCACATTCTCCACAATATGAGGACCCAGCGGACATGCCATTCACTGAATTTATAAGATGAAAAGTACTGAGAGAGACCCCAGAACATTTGAAGAACTTTGTTTTTGCTCTATTTCTTATGCCAGATCTTACATTTAGAGAAGTTGTGGCTCGCTTGCCTAAATTAAATGTACACGTAATAGGTCTAACAGGACCTCCGGGTAGGCATCAGGTGGCAGAACTGAATCACAGAAGGCCAGAATGAGCATAGTTACCCGTTACCGTAATATCAATGTGGTGGAAAGGCAAACAATCCTATAAATGCATGACCCGTGAAATGATCTTCGGTGGAAACTGGCTAAATTAATCATGGCATTCCCAGGAGCCAAATACATAAAAAGCCTACTAAATTTTTATTTAATCCTGTATAAGCATCCAAAGCTCTAGACCACATGACAGGAAGTCAACATTGATTTTAGGAGTCGGAATCCCCCCAGTTAACCAGTTTCCCGACTTGAGACAGTTCACAAACCCAGAACCACTTGAATGAAGGGGTGGCCAGGTTTCCAGTGAGGAAGGACCTTGTTACAATACCAAAGAGTTATGCTGTTTGCCTTCCTCCTTTCCTTCCCAGATGGACCTGAGGCCTTTTCTAGGGTAACTGTACATTGGGGAAAGGAAATAATCAGACTTTGAGGAAGGCCTTATTGGCTTTATGGCTCTGAGTGACCACTGTGATCCCTGGAGACCCTAAAAAGCATTGTGCCCCTCCGGTTAAAGTAGGGGGCCTATGGCGGTCAGGTGATAAATGGAGCTTTGACTGAAGTCCGACTCACAGTGAGCCCAGTAGTGGGTCCTAGGGATAGAACGCATCCTGCAGTTATTTACCCAGTCCCATATTGTATAATTGGGATAGATATCATTAGAAATTGGCAGAATCCCCACATTGTTCCCTGATCTGTGGATGAGGGCTATTATGGTCGGAACGGCCAAATGGAAACCATTGGTTGCCTCTACCAGAGAAAATAGTGAACCAAAAACAGTTATTGTATCCTTGGAGGGATTGGAGAGATTAATGCCACTATCAAGGCTTTGAAAGATGAAGGGGTGGTGATTCCTACCACATCTCCATTTAACTCTCCAATTTTGGCCTGTGCAAAAGACAGATGGCTCATGGAGAATGACAGTTGAATATCAAAAACCGCAACCATTGACACCAATTGCAGCCTCTGTTACCAGATGTGGTGTCCTACTGAGCAGATTAATATGTCTCCTGTTACCTGGTATGTAGCTATTGAACTGGCAAATGCCTGAGTATCAATACTGGTTCATTAGGACCACCAGAAGCAATTTTTTTTCAGCTGGCAAGGCCAACAGTTTACATTTACTGTCTTACCTCAGGCGTATGTTAACTCTCCAGCCTAGTGCCATAACTTAGTTAGAAGCGGTCTTGATCGCCTGGGACTCTGACAAAAAAATATCACACTGGTCCAATGTATTGATGATGTTATGTGGATTGGACCCAGTGAACAGGAAATAGCAGCTAGTCTAGACTTGTTGGGAAAGCATATGAGCATGAGTGGATGGAAATAAATTTATAATAAAATTAAAAGTGGCCATTCTACAGAGGTGAAGTTTCGAGGAGTTAAGTGGGTTGTGGTAGATGAAAAGAAGTTATCTTATAAAGTAAAGAATAAGTTGTTGCACGTGGCCCCTCCTTCCATGAAGAAAGAAGCACAACATTATTTGGCCTTTTTGGATTCTGGAGCAGCACATTAAGAATCTGGGTGGTACTATGACCAATATTATAAGGTGACTAATAAAAGGCAGAATACTTGGAGTGGTTCTTCTGATGGGGAAAATGGAGAAAAAAGGCTCGCTCTTCAAAGGTCCAGGCTTGATTGTGCAGGTTGATACTCGATATGTTCTGCCCTAGGACATTTGCTTCCAGCAGTGATTATATAATGTTGCTTGTGGTATCAGTGGCAGATAGAGATTGTGTCTGGAGTCTGTGGCAGGCTCCAATAGGGGAATAACATAGGAGGCCCTTGGGATTTTGAAATAAGGCTCTACCTTCATTTGCAAACAACTATTCTCATTTGAGTGACAGCTCTTGGCCTGTTATTGGCCCTTAGTGGAAACTGAATGTATGATCACATGGGCCACTAAGTCACCATGCGACCTGAGCTGCCCATCATGAGTGGGTGTTATCTGACCCACCGGACCATAAAGTAGGACGTGCAAGCAACAGTCCATGTCAAATGGAAGTGGTACATATGTGATAGGGCCTGGGCAGGCCTTGAGGGCCCAAGAAAGCTAACATGAAGAAGAAGTTGCCCAAAATGCCTATGGTTCCACTCCTGTTACAATGACTCCTGTAGTTAAACATGCACCTATGGCTTCCTGGGGTTTCCCCTATGATCAGTTGACTGAGGGAAAGAGAAGTATAGGGCGCCTGCTTGGTTTACTGATGGTTCTGCACGCTATGCAGGGCACCACCCAGAGGTGGACAAATGCAGCATTACAGCCTATTTTGAAACAACCCTAAAGGACATTGATGAAGGAAAGTCTTCACGGTGGGCAGAACTTCGGGGCCGTGCAGAACTTCGGCAGTGCACATGGTTGTGCATTTTTGCCTGGAAGGAGAAATGGCCAGACGGTTTGATTATATAATGATTCATGGGCTGTAGCCACAATGTTTTGCCTGGATGGTCAGGGACTTGGAAGGAGCATGGACTGGGGAGGGAAAATTGGTTGAGAAAGGACCATTTGGGAAAGAGACAAGTATTGGTGGACATTGAGCTCTCTGAAATGGTCAAGGAGGGAAGTGAAAGATATTGTTGTCTCATGAAATGTAATCACTAAAGGGTGATCGCAGCAGTGAGGAGGAGTTACGGTGAAGACTAAAGTCGATCGGAGACTCAGTTTGGGGGAGTCGTCTCGGTCGCCTGCGATCCCGGTGGGGGCTCAAGGGGCCCCATGGAACCAAGGGCGTCATTGGGTGGCACGGAGAGGGAGGGGGATGCATGGGCGCAACAGTCAGGAGCTCCCACTCATCTGGTTGAATCTGGGATACAGCTGCTTGCCGAGTGCAGATTGCCAACACATGGAGGACCAACCTTGAGCCCTGATTATGGTGTTGATATTACCCGGGTGTGAACAGAGCTCAGCAACCGGTGGCCAGGTTGACTACATGGAATCCACTTCCACATGGAGGGGAAGCGTGTTTTTTCTTACAGGCATATATTGACTTATTCTGGGTGATGATGGGCCTTGCCGACATGTAATGCTGCGGCCAAAAAATACCAGTCCAGTGGGGACTTTGGAAGGCCTTACTAATCAGCAGGGTAGGAAGCTATAGCATTGTTTCTGACAAAGGAACTCACTTCACAGCCAAAGACATCCGACGGTGAGCCCATGGTCATGGTATACACTGGTCTTACCATGATCCCCACCACCCAGAAGCAGCTTCCATAATAATGGAATGGCCTCTTGAAAACACAGTTACAATGCCAATTATGTAACAATACCATGGAGGGCTGGGGCAAGGTTCTCCAGCACGAAGTATATGCTTTGAATTCAGCATCCACTATATGGTACTGTTTTCCTTATAGCCAGAATTCATTGGTTCCCGGAACCAAGGGGTGGAAGTGGGAATGATTCCACTCACTCTCACCCCTAATGACCCAGTAGGAAAATTTCTGCTTCCTGTACCCACATAACCTTGCATTTTGCTGGTCTAGATGTTTTGGCTCCAAATGGGGGGATGCTTTTGCCAGGAGATACAGCAAACGTTCCATTGGACTGGAAGCTAAGACTTCCCCCTGGCCATTCGGGCTTCTACTGCCTTTTAGCCAACAGGCTAAGGAAGAAATAACAGTAGTAGGAGGCGTGCTTGATTATTGATTGATCCAGACTACCCTGGGGAAATTGGACTTTTTCAAGGAAGATTATTTCTGGAATGCAGGAGATGCTATAGGGCGCCTCTGGTACTACCATGTCCTATGATTAAAGTCAATGGGAAACTCCAACAACCCAAAACCAGACAGGACAATACATGGCCAGGCCAGACCCCTTCAGGGATTGAACGGTATGGTACTCCTCCAGGGAAGACGCCAAGGACCTTGCAGAGGGCTTGCTGAGGGAGAAAATACCAGAATGGGGTTAGTAGGGGCAGGAACGGTAGTCAGACGAAGGTAAAGGTGGTTAGTCATAAATATCAGCTGAAGCCACGGGAACAGTTGCAGAAACATGGATTATAATAGATATTAACTTTTTTTTCCTTATTTGGTTAAGAATGTGCTTTTTTATATATTTTTATATTATATATATGTATGTATTATTAAGTGGATACTTGTTGTTGTTTCCCTTTTGAATGTGCAACTGAGATATGTGGTAAGTGTTGTTGTCCTATTTAGTTGTGGATTTATTGAAGGACTAAGTTTTCTCAAGGCCATTACCACCTACTCTAAGATAATGCTTTGCTATTGCACATGAGATACTTATAAAATGTTAGGTGGAAATATGACCCTGCCCATCATTTGCAATTGGCATTTAAGCAGAGGCTATTTCTTGGGGGTGTCAAGTTGACAAGGGGTGGCCTTGTGTTGTGGTTATCCGGGTGGTTGCCAACTTGACTGGACTAAGAACAACACTAAGAGAAAAGGGTCTTCTGAATGGACCACCTCAACCCGGACCACCTCAACCCGGATGGCCCCACCCCAAATGTGGGGTTGTTACCTTCTGCCTGGAGGCAGTATTTAAGGCCAAGGCAGCAAGGAGGGAGTGTCCACTCTCTCTGGAGCTGTTGACTTGGACTCTGGTCAATTCTGGCTGTTTCCTTTCATGGGCTGACAGTTTGTCCAGGAATAACCTTTCGATCCTACTAATGAAGCACAAGCAATTAGATATATAGGTATTTAAGCAGCACTAATAGTTATGGTAGGTTACTTTAGCATAGACACATATGTTTGGATGATATGTTAATCCATGAATTACATTTTTCGCTCCATTCTAATTAAAAAACAAAGGATGGGATGTGGGAATGAAACTTTGTGTGTGGCTTGAAGCAAGAACTTGTAAGGCCTGTCCTGGGAGATCTCCAGTTATCTGATATCTCTGTGGGCTGAGTTATCTGTAGCCGGAAGATTCAGGATATTACAATGATTCTTACTTCGCCCTATCTCTGCAAAGTTCCAGGCCCCTTCCCTTGAGGCATTGAGCAAAATGTCACACCTTTAGTTACCTATTGACCTGTTGCACAAACCAGAGCTCTGCAGCCCCCCAATTAGAACCAAGTTGGCTCACCCCTCCCTTCCACCTGCTCCCTACTTCCTTGCCCAGAGCACAGTAGTCTTGAATATATAGACCTCACTGACAGAAAATAAACAGAGTTCCTATCCTCCCCGGCTCGTGTGTGTGTGTGTGTGTGTGTGTGTGTGTGTGTGTGTGTTCGTTCCATTCTACGGGTGATCTCCAGCGGTTTTCCCTCTCCCCTTCTTGTGAGAGCAGAGCCCAGAGACTGCTGGCCTGCAGGCAGGAGGCAAGTCCTGGAGCTGAGCCAAGAAGGGAAGGACAGCGTGTGGAAGGCAGTCACGTGTGACTCAAAGACACTGACCCAACAGGGTTTCATTATGACATTTTCATCCATGTATATTTCCTCACTTGTGAAGTCTCTGTTCAGCTCTTCACTCCATCTTTTGAGTGAATCATTTTTTTTCTTAGTTCTTTGTTTTGCACAGGGTGAGAGGTAGGGATTTAATTTTATTCTTCTATAGGTGGTGATCCAGTATTGCCAATAACATTTTCTGAAGATGTTGTCTTTCCTCTACTGAGTCTTCTTGGCCCCTTTGTCAAATATGAGGTGGCTGAAATTTATGTGCTCAAGGTTGGATCTTCAATTTTGTTCCATTGGTCTAGGGGCCTGTTTTTGTGCCAGTACCAGGCTGTTTTTATGACTATAGCCCTGTAATATAGTTTCAAGTCTGGTATACAGATCTCCCCTGCATTGCTCTTTTCACTTAGAGTTGCTTTGGCTATTTGGGATCTTTTGTTTTTCCATATGAAATTAAGGATTTTTTTTTCAAGCTTGTGAAGAAACTTTTGGGGATTTTAATTGGGATTGCGTTGAATCTGTATATTAATTTGGGTAGAATGGACATTTTTACTATATTAATTTTTCCAATCCATGAGCATGAGAGGTCTTTATTCTTCAATCTCCTTCTTCAGGGGTTTAAAATTTTTGTTATAGTGGTCTTTGGTGTCTTTGGTTAGGTTTGTTCCTACGTATTTTATAGTTTTTGAGGCTATTGTGAGTGGGAAGGTCTCCTTGTAGTCCTTCTTCAGGTGCTAGTTGTTAGTATAAAGAAAGGCTGCTGATTTTTCTAGGTTAATTTTGTATCCCGCTGCTTTACTGAAACTCTTGATCATTTCTAGGAATTTTCTCATGGAGTTTTTAGCATCCCTCAGGTAAACTATCATATCATCAGCAAAAAGGGATAGATTGACTTCCTCTTTTCCAATTAGTACTCCTTTAATTTCCTTTTCTTGCCTTATTGCCCTAGCAAGTGTTTCAAGCACTATATTGAAGAGGAGTGGTGACAGGGGCAGCCTTGCTGAGTTCCTACCTTTAAGGGGAACTTTTCTCCATTTAGGATAATGTTGGCTGTGGGTTTCCTGTATATGGCTTTGATTACATTGAGGAATGATCCCTCCAGTCTAATTCCCTCTAGGACTTTAAGCATGAAGGGATGCTGGATTTTGTCGAAGGCTTTTTGTGCATCAATTGAGATGATCATGTGGTTTTTGTCTTTCAGTCCATTTATGTGTTTTATGATACTTATTGATTTATGTATGTTGAACCATCCCTGAATCTCTGGTATGAATCCAACTTGGTCATGATGAAAGATCTTTTTGATGTGGGTCTGTATGTGGTTTTCGAGTATTTTGTTGAGAATTTTTGCATCTATGTTCATAATGAAATGGGTCTATAGTTCTCTTTTTTTGTTGTATCTTTGTCTGGTTTTGGTATTAGAGTGATGCTGGCTTCATAGAAAGAATTTGGGAGATTTCCCTCTGCTTGTATCCTTCTGAACAGTTTGAGTAATAATGGTTGTAAGTCCTCTTTAAATGTTTTGTAGAATTCTGCTGTGAAACCATCTGGGCCTTTTTTTAGTTGGGAGGTTTCTTATTACATTTTCAATTTCTTCATGTATTATGGGTCTGTTTAAGTTGCCAATCTCTTCTTTGTTAAGCTTTGGTGATTCCCAGGATTTCAGATATTCATCCATTTCTCTTAGGTTTTCAAACTTAGTAGAGTATAGGTTTTCAAAGTATTCCCAAATGATTGTCTGGATCTTTTAATTGTCTGTTGTGACATTTCTCCTTTCATCACGGATTCTATTGATTTGAAATTTCTCTTTCTTTCTTTTGGTTAACTGGACTAGAGGTCTATCTATCTTGTTTATTCTTTCAAAGAACCAACTTTTGGATTCATTGACTCTTTGTTTCTATTTCATTGATTTTTTTTGCTCTGATTTTTGTGATTTCTTCCTTTCCGTTGGGTTTAGGGTTCATTTGTTATTGTCTCTCAAGTGTTTTTAGTGCAGTGTTAGATCATTTATTTGTGCTTTTTCTGTTTTTTGTTTTTGTTTTTATTTTTTAATGTAGGCACCCAGGGCTATGTATTGTCATTTTTATTTAGTTCCAGGAATTCTTTCTTTATTCGTTTCTCTTTCTTTGTTTCTTCCTTGACCCATTTATTATTCAAGAGTGTGCTGTTTAGTCTCCATGTGTTCTTGTTGATAGTAGGGCTTATCTTGGTGTTGATATTGAGCTTTATTGCAGTTTGGCCTGATAAAATGTATGAAATTATTTCAATCTTTTTGTATTTGTGGAGGTTTCTTCTGTGTCCCAGTATGTGGTCGATTTTGGAGAATGTTCTGTGGGGTGCTGAGTAGAAAGTGTATTCTCTGGTATTAGGGTGAAATATTTGGTAGAGTCCATTTGGTGTATAATACCATTCAGTTCAGATGTCTCTCTGTTTATTCTTCGTCCAGTTGACCTGTCCAAAAGGCTCAGTGAGGTATTAAAGTCTCCTACTGTAAGGGTAGTGGGATTAATCTGTGCCTTGAGGTCCTGGAGAATTCTGCTTATAAAGTTCCAGTGCACCAGAGTTTGGTACATATGTATTCATGATTGTGAAGTCCTCATGGTTATTTGTTCCTTTGATAAGGATGTAATGGCCCTTTTTGTCTCTTCCGATTACTTTCACTTTGGAGTCTCGTTTGTCTGCTATTAAAATAACAACTTCTGCTTGCTTTTTGATGCTATTTGCTTGGAATATTTTTCCATCTTTTCACCTTAAGTTGGTGCCTATCCTTGAGGCTGAGATGGGTTTCTTGTAGACAGTATATAGATGGATTCTGTTTCCTAATCCATTCTCTCAGTCTATGTTTTTTGATTGCGGAGTTTAGTCCACTAATACTTAAGGTTATAATTGAGAGATGTGTGTTGCCTCCTTTCACCTTATTATCTATTTGTATTTTTGGTCTAGGTTACTACTTCTGCAGTTATGCTTTTATTAATTTCTCTTTCTAGGTGCCTGGGGATAGTTGCTTCTTTCCTCTGTTCTTTGAATTGCTTCAAGTATTCTCTGATGGGTTCATTTTCAGAATATGTATCCTGTCATCTTCTTTATGTCATGAAAGATTTTTATTTCTTCTTCAACTATAATTGACATTTTTGCTGGGTATACTAACCTGGGTTGGCATCTATAGTTGTTTAGTGCTGGGAATACTTTGGTCCACATTCTTCTTGCTTTCATAGTTTTCATTGAAAAGGCAGCTATAATTCTGATGGGCTTCCCCTTATATGTAACTTGTTGTGTTTCTCTTGTAGCTTTTAGTATTTTGTCTGTTTTTGGTGTCTAGCATTTTAACTATGATATGATGTGGGGAGTTTCTTTTCTGATCTTGTCTATTTGGTGTTCTATGTGCTTCTTGTATTTGTATGGGTTTGTCTTTTTTTAGTTTGGGGAAATTTTCTAAAAATCTATTATTCTGTTGAATATCTGATCAATACCATTCTCTTGGGATTCTACTCCTTCCTCTATCCCTATTATGTGGAGGTTTGGTCTTTTCATAGTATCTCACATTTCCTGGTTGTTCCACTTTTGTGGTTTTTAAATTTTTTTCATAATCTTTACTTGAGCATTCTAGTTTTCTGTGTTGTCTTCAAGGTCTGATATTCTTTTTTTTTTTTTTTTTCTGCTTCCTCCATTCTGTTCCTGAGGCTTTTTCCCATCCTTTCCTATTGATTGGATGAGTGTTCAATTTCCTTTTTCCTTTCATTCTGAGATTTCATTAGTATTTCCACTTCCTGTTGGAGCTTCTCAATCTCTTCTTGCAGCTCTTTGCTTCACTGGTTTGTTTCCTTTTTCATTTCAGCATGGGATCTTTTCAGTGTTTCCACTTCCTTCCAGGGTTTGCCATTCTCTCTCTCTAGTCCTTTCTGGAGTTTGCCATTCTCTCCCTCTAGGTCCTTCCTGAGTTTTTCATTTTCTCCCCTTAGTTCTCTGATTTGTTCTTTATATTCTTTGATTTCTTTGAATATGTCTAAGATTGTTCTTCTAAGATCTGTGTCTTGGGTTACTTCCAGGGTGATCTCATTTTAGGAATCTTCTATAGGGTTGGTAAAGTTTGGTGTGTAATTATTCTGTGCTTTTCCCATGTTGTTCTTTCTTTGTGTTTTTGGTATGTGGGTTTGTTTCTTTTGTTTGTATTCTGATGCAAATCCCAAATGTTTCTTCACTGTGTTGAAGGCTTGCTTTGCTTGTTTTTTTCAGATCTTTGTTTTTTTCTTTGTTTTCTCCTTGTTTATGGAGGGTTGACTTGTCTAGGTTACATGCTTCCACTTTTGGTTACATATTGGAAGGTCTACCTCACTCTTCCCTTTCTATTCTGAAGGTTCTCCAAAAACTGGTTAGGTAACAAGAAAATCAGATTGGTATTCTGCTGAGCACTCTGCTCACTCAGCTTCCTGCCAGCCAGTTCCTGTAGGTTGGTTGTGGGGCTTGGTGTTGCAGGACTGGAGTTGTGTCAGTTTCTTTGTTTCTTTTATTGCCTTCACCCCAGAATCATGACTGTAGTCCCACTTGGACAGTAGCTCTGCAATTCCAGCTGCAGGCTGGGCGAGTTGCTCTGATGCTCCAGCTGGCCTGGTAGAAGCCCCCGACCTCCTAGAATATTTTTTTATAATTTTTAGAAATATTTTATCTATTATTTTAAACATTTTTTTGGTCTTTTTTGAGATGGGGTCTCCCTGTAGCCCCAGCTATCCTGGAACTCACTATGTAGACCAGGCTGACTTTGAACTCATGGAGATCTGCCTGCCTCTTTAGCTATTATTTTTATTTTATGTCTATGAGCATTTTACCTGCATGTATATAAGTCCACTTGTGTGCTACGTCTGAGGTGGTCAGAAGAGGTCGTCAGATCCCCTGAAATTAGAGCTGTGGATGGTTGTTAGCCACCATGTGTTTTCTGGTAACTGAACCCCAGTCCTCTGCAAGAGCATCCAGTTGTCTTAACCACTGAGCTATCTCTCCAGCCCCACCTAGAATATCTTGATTAAAAACATTTTTTTGGTATTTTTGAGACAGGATCTCTTTGTATCCCCACTTTGCCTGGAGCTCACTATGTAGCCCTGGCTGGCCTTGAACTCACAGAGATCTGCCTGTCTCTGCCTTCAAGTGCTTGGATTAAAGGTGTGTACCACCATGCCTGGCTTATTAAATTTTTTGAAGATTTATCTTAAATGCATATGACCATGAGCATGTGCACATAAGTATAGGTACAAAGGAGAGCAGAGGCATTACGTTCCCTTGGAGCTGAAGTTTAGGTGGTTGTAAGCTGCCCAGCATAGATGCCGAGAACCAAATAGGACTTTTGCAGGAGTAGAGTACACTTTTAACCATTGAAACATTTCTCTAGCCTTAGAATATCTTTTTTGTGTGTGTGTCTTTTTGAGGCAGGGTCTCCCTTTAGTCCCAGCTGGCCTGGAGCTCACTCTGTAGACCAAGCTGGCCTTGAACTCACAGAGATCCACCTGTCTCTGCCTCCAGAGTGCTGGGATTAAAGGCATGCACCACTGTGGCCGGCAGGAGTCTGCAGTTACTGCCCTGCAGAACTTGATGACTGTACTAAACCAGGGGCTACTGTGCATTTCTCAGTTGTCTCTTATTAAAAAGCTAATAATAAAAAAATATGGTATATGCTTCTAGTTCTGGCTACCCAATAGGCCGAGGTGGGAGGCCTGGGGAGGGAGAATTATTTGAGATAAGAAGTTTAAGATTAGCCTGGGTGCCAAGCGTGGTGGTGCACACCTTTAATCCCAGCACTTGGGAGGCAGAGGCAGGCAGATCTCTGTGAGTTCAAGGCCAACCTTGAACTTCACAGGTCTACATAGTGAGTTCCAGGACATCCTGGGGCTACACGGAGACCCTGTCTCAAAAAGATTAAAAAAAAAAAAAAAAAAAAAATAAAAAGATTATGAAAAATTAAAAAAAAAAAAAAAAAAAAAAAAAGGACATACCCATTTCTTTTCTACAGTTTAGGAAAAATATTAATTTGTAAGCTACTAGATGACAGAGCATCATATGTGGACTTTATAAAAAAAGACTGAGAAAGAACGCTGTGTTAACTTTCCATTGCTGTGACAAAATACCTGGCAGAAACCAATTTAAAGGAGGAAGAGTTTCAGTCAACGGTAAGCCGCCTCCATTGCTGTTCGGCATGTGAGGAGGCAGAACAGCAGCGCCAGGAGCTTGGTGGAGCAAAGCTGCTCAGCTCATGGTAACCAGGAGAAAGGAAAAAAAGCTCAGAGGATAAAACTGCAGCGCTCATTAGCCCAATTAGGCCCCACCTCCGGGACTCCCTGCCCCCACACATCATCCATTAAGCTATGAATTCATCAATAGGCTAATCATTGATGTCACAGCCCTCATGATCCAATCACCTCCCAATGGCCCGATCTCTGAACTCTGCTGTGTTGGGGACAAAGCCTTCATTTAAAATCTTAACTTTCGCTGGGCATGGTGGCGCACGCCTTTAATCCTAGCACTTTGGCTGGAGAGATGCCTAGCGGTTTTAAGAGTACCGATGCTCTTGCTGCGACTGGGTTGATCCCCAGCACCACATGGTGGCTGAGAACGTCATGCTAACTCCAATTCAGGGGAACTCCAGTCCAGGGGAATCCGAGACCATTCTCTGACCTCTGAGCATTGCACCGACACTGGTGCACAGACCTACCTGCAGACAGTACATTCATACACATATAAAAAATAAATAAAATAAAATAAAAAAACTAGCACTTGGGACGGAAGAGCAGTGGATCTTTGTGAGTTCAAGGCCAGCCTGGTCTACAGGTAAGTTCCAGGACAGCTGGGGCTACAGGGAGACCCTGTCTCAAAAAGACCAGAAAAAAAAAAAAAACTTAACTTTCAGGTGTGGTGGCATATGCCTCTAATCTCAGCACTGGAGAGGCTGAGGCAGGAGAATTGCTAGTTCAAGGCCTATCTGAGCTAAATAGTGTGAGTCTAGTCTAGGCAACATAAAAAAAATCCTGTCTGGAAAAAAAAAAAAGAGTGCTGAAGAGATTGCTCAGTGGTTAAGAGACCTGGGTTTACTTCTCTGCACCTACACAGAAGGTAAACAATTGTCCATAACTCAAATTCTGAGGGATTCAACACCCTCTTTTTTTTTTTAAATATACAAAAATTTAATAAAGAACACAACAAAATATAGCATATCGGCTCACACAGTGTTTTAGGCATGACTGGAGTCTCAGTATTTTGGTGGCTGAAGCAAAGACAACATAAGTTTAAGACAATATTTTTTACATAGTGTTCCAGGAATATATAAAAAGGCAACACCCTCTTCTGGCTTCCATGGGTACCGCACACATGTGATACACTTACATCCATGTAGGCAATCTACTCATAAAAATAATGAATGAAATTTTTTAAGAAAGGGAAAAAGAATGTGGGGAGAAATAAACATTTAAATGACTAGAATCACAAAATGGGCCAGAGATCCAGTTGACAGTGTCTCTTCTCTTTCTCCTTAGTATTAAAAATCTTTAAGGCTAGGCATGATGGCACATGCCTGTAATCTCAGCACTCAGGAGGCAGAGACAGGCAGATCTCTGTGAGTTCAAGGCCACCCAGATCTACACAGTGAGTTCCAGCACAGCTGGAGCTACAGGGAGACCCTGTCTCGAAAAGACCAAAGGAAAAAAAATTCTTCAGAGACCAGGGACAGTGGTTCATGTCTATAGACTTGGCCTTGGGAGGCTGAGGCTAGTGGACGTCACTGACTTCTGGGTTGCAGCATTCACAGGCAATGGCGTACCCCTCCCTCATTTTTCCTCCTTTCAGACAGACTATGATAGGATGCTGTACTGAGCCATTTGGAAACATGAAGACCAAAAAATACCAAGGAACACTGGAAATAGCAAGGTGGAAGGGACTTGGGCCTCTAGCACTGTGGGGTGCTTTACCACACTTTTATATGAAAATAAGTATCTTTTCTCCTATAGCTCTGGTATTAAGTCTTCCTTCATGTGTCTTGATACTCTGTATTTGAACAGGTTGAGTTTAAGATGCCTCAAAAAGTAAAGTGTCACTGGGTGTGGTGGCGCACGCCTTTAATCCTAGCACTTGGGAGGCAGAGGCAGGTGGATCTTTGTGAGTTCAAGGCCAGCCTGGTCTACAGAGTGAGTTCCAGGACAGCTGGAGCTACAGGGAGACCCTGTCTTGAAAAGACCAAAAA
>VZQC01000216.1:408322-565637 GCA_009823505.1 Rhizomys pruinosus | reverse complement strand
CACTAACACAGGTGAGTTCCAGCACGCTGGAGGCTACAGGAGACCCCGTCTCGAAAGACCAAAGGAAAAAAATTTTCAGAGACCAGGGGCAGTGGTGTCATGTCTAGAACTGGCCTTGGAGGCTGAGGCTAGTGGACGTCACTGACTTCTGGGTTGCAGCATTCACAGGCAATGGCGTACCCCTCCCTCATTTTTCCTCCTTTCAGACAGACTATGATAGGATGCTGTACTGAGCCATTTGGAAACATGAAGACCAAGAAATACCAAGGAACACTGGAAACAGCAAGGTGGAAGGGACTTGGGCCTCTAGCACTGTGGGGTGCTTTACCACACTTTTATATGAAAATAAGTATCTTTTCTCCTATAGCTCTGGTATTAAGTCTTCCTTCATGTGTCTTGATACTCTGTATTTGAACAGGTTGAGTTTAGATGCCTCAAAAAGTGAAGTGTCACTGGTGTGGTTGTGGCGCACGCTTTAACCTAGCCACTTGGGAGGCCAGGCAGGGGTGGTCTTGTTGAGTTCAAGGCCAGCCTGGTCTTACGGATAGTGAGTTCCAGGACAGCTGGAGCTACAGGGAGAACCTGTCTTGAAAAGACCCAAAAAAAAAAAAATGTAAAGTGTCAAATGTGTACAGAAGTGGGAAGATTAGTATAATGACATAGATACCATCCATCAGCATCATCTAATTTTATTTATACCACACTGACGGCATGGGATAGCCAAGAAGATAGGCCTGTAGGACAAAAGAAAGCCTGTAGGAGTTTCGAGAACTCACCCCCGCCCATCGAGCAAGGAGGCTATTCACTCTTAGCATATAACATGGTAATTAGGGACTATCTAGGAAGAGGAAGGGATTGGAATTAAAACTTGTAAATAAGCCTCCTAAAAAGACCAGTTGGGAAGAGACATATGCCAGAGTGGGGAAGCCAGCATCGGCTTACAACCTCTGTGAACCTGCAATAAAGTGAGTTTTGAGCTGTAACACTTTGTCGACTCCTCCCTGCGATGTTGTTTTTGGTTCGGCAGTGCACTTACTCTCCCCGCCCCACTCCTCACGGGCCGACAGAGTGAAGATTTTGGGTGGCGAGGAAGCTGTGGAGGTGGTCTTTGCCAACCACTCTCTACGACCCCACTCTGGCGCACCCACACGTGGGGCCGAAGACCCCCCAAGACCCTAACGGCTAGCAATACGCTGGAGGCTCACAGGGAGACACCTGTCTCAAAAAAAAAAAAAAAAAAAAAAAAAAAAAAAGAGAAAGAGGGACCTGTGGGTCTTGGAGAACAGTTTGGTAAGCTAGAATCCCTACAAGATTGGAAATTACACTTTCAAGGAAACATGTTCCAGGAGGAATTGTTTGTGATGATGGTATGTGTTTGTTGACTGTGTGCTGTGGTTTGTGTGGCTGTTTTGTTTCAAGTTGTGGATGGAGAAAGTTTAACATCTCCAAATCAGTGAAGGCATGGGCTAAGGATGAAGCAGAGGGAATTCTCCTTTGCTGTGTGGTGAGCCTGTGGATGGCGCTGATGGAGATTTGGCCTGTGTGCCAGAGACCTTTCTTGATAGGCTTTGAGAGCTTGCATTCTCTTGTGGGTTTTCACCCACTGGGGGGACAAGATTATGCAGCCCAGTGGTGCTGTTGGGCTTCCCGGAGTGGGGGCATTCTGTTGCTTCCAAAGCTTCCCAGTGGCGGTATTCAGAGAATTGTGAGAGGAGCGCCTTCCTCTCCCATCAATTTGACCTTCTAGAGGTTTTGAAATGTGGTTGAAATTTTGCCCTGCAGCCTGGGGTCCTGGCTCCCACTTTGGCCACGTTCAGGTGGGGAAGGTCACGAGGCTGAAGGACAGGCATCCCGAGGAGCATTTTGCAGCAAACATTCCAAAGAGGTGTTCCTAAAGGCTAGTCTGTAAATTCAGGCTTGTGGCCACAGCCTTTAATCCAAAAGGATGCTGTGAGTTCTGGGCTGCTAAGGTTCCCGCGGGGCAGTGTTCATTGTGTTTTAAAGGTGCAGCTTGATTCCAATCTCCGCGAGACAGACTGTGGCCTCCACCCTACCAAGTTTTATCAATTAAGTGATTCAAATCCATTCAGATGTTAACTCTTAAAAAGTCTACAATTTATTCTAACCCCAAATACTAAAATTGACAAATACTTGCTCCTTTTTTTTTTTTAAGAAACGTTGGTAAAAGTCTCTTTAATACAGAAATTATATATTTTGTTTAATTTAAATAAGAAATTCTTTGAATAAAGTTGTTTTATGCTTCTTTAGGGCCCATCTTCAAGCTGTGTGTATGTGTGAGTGAATGTGAGTTCCTGCTTTCAATTCATTATGTCCTACAGGTTTCAATCTATTTAGCTAACTATAACATAGAAAATGTTTGCTTTGTATCCCTTAGTGTTAACAATTTTATTGGGTTTATAGTATGCATAACATATCAGTTTAATGATAAGATTGTATTATTATTGTTGAATTGTTATTAATAGTTATTGTTTTGAAATTACTTATTGATAATTATTGATAAAAATTCAGTCTATAGTAAATTGTTCATTGTTGAGCTATTATTATTGACCATTATTGTTTCATAAATTACTGTTGTGATAATTGATAATATATTAATAATGGTTATAATTGTTGTGGTTATGAATAATTATTATTCTTCCAAAGTCCTTAATAGCAAGACAAGATGGATCATTTCAAGACTACAAACAACTTTGGCCTGCTACTTTTGGGAATCCTCCAATCTTTAGATTTTTAAATAAAATAGGTTAGTTAGGTTAGCAATAAGGACACTTAGGATAGTTAACCAGAAGGGACGGATAGGGAAAGAATAGTAACTTTAGGTATAGTTCATTAAGGCAAGTGTTCAAATGGGCCTAAAAGTGGCATATGGATCTCAGCTATTCCATGATTACTAGGACATTACTTTATTAAAAATAAACCTATAACAGATTATAAAAATTTCATGTTTTTCACTGGACATCAAACGATATGGCTTCTTCTCTTACAGGTCAACTCTAACAAACTACGTATGTATGTATGTATGTATGTGTGTGTCCATGTGTGTATGAGCTGAGTGTACTTTTTTGTTCCAAGTATATTATGTTAACAGACATGATAATATAAGAACATTGCCTTTAAGTTGGAACTGGCCCTTCCTTCTAAGATGCAAATTTATATTAAACAGCCAAAACATGGTTCAATTTCAACAAAAGTTATGGATTATCTATCAAAAAAATTTGGAATAATGAATCTAAATGGTTACAACTCTTTAAACATTAAAACAAAGATGCAACATCTAAATTTATTGTCTCTGAGTCTTCAAATGCTTCACAACAGGTGATAGTTTATAGAAATCAGCCTCAGAGCTGACTGTTTAAGATCCCATTTTGGTTTGTGTTGCTTTCAAAAGTAACTTGTCTTGCTTTGGAATTATCTAGCTTTGTTTGGGTGGGGCAGTTTTGTTGCCCCTTGGAAACCGGGTGTGGGGCACACACCCCTAATCCCAGTACTGGGGAGGCAGAGGCAGGCCATCCTTTGTGAGCTCAAGGTCAGCCTGTTCTACAGAGCGAGCTCCAGGCCAGTATAATTCAAGCATAGTGGAACCAATAAGATAATGTGTGTTTGAGGGGTCGTGGGTGGCTGGGGCTTGCTGTCCCTGCACTGGAGGAGTTGTGGATGTTTTTTGCTTTTTTTCCGGTAGGCCTGCTTGCTCAACCGGGTTGTAAGGTTCGCTAGAAAACAGGCAAAAGAAGTCCAATTAATGGCCTACTAGGCAAAGTATGAGCCCCTCCCACTCGTCAATACCTACAAAAGGCAGCATCAGACTCCAAAGACGGGTAAGGGCTTTTTTGGGTCGGCCAACCTAAGACAGGGGATAGCCAAAGCTGCTATCTACTCAAAGACGGGTAAGAGCTGAGCCCAGTAAAAGCACCAACCTAAGACAGGAGCTATGCCAAATAAAACAAAAAGGGGGAAATGATGGCATGGAATAGCCAAGAAGATAGGCCTGTAGGACAAAAAGAAGCCTGTGGAGTTTTGCGAACTCACCCGCCGCCCATCGAGCAAGGGAGGCTAGTTTCCGCATACTAACATGATGATTAGGGACTATGCTAGGAAGGGAAGGGATTGGATTAATTAAGAACTTGTAAATTAAGCCTCCTAAAAGGACCAGTTGGGAAGAGACACATGCCCGAGTGGGGAAGCCAGCACAGCTTATAAACCTCTGTGAAACCTGCAATAAAGTGAGTTTTGAGCTGTAACACTTTGACTCGACTCCCTGCCGCGGTTGCTTTCGGTTCGGCAGTGCACTTACTCTCCCCAGCCCCACTCTGTCGCGGGCCGACAGAGTGAAGATTTTTGGTGGCGAGGAAGCTGGAGAGGGTGGTCTTTGCCAACCACCTCTCTACGACCCCCGCACCACACCATTATCCCTCCACCAATATACTCTGAAGCAAACCTCAAATATCACATTATTTCTTCTGTAAAATTTTTAGCACAAAGATCTAAAAGATAAAGATACTTTAAAATAGTTGTTTTGAGAGAAACAATCTCACAGTTGAGCACATCTCTGACATTCTGACTTGAAGATGCAGCTGCCAGAGGCATCCTCGCATAGACGGTCGATCAGCCTTTGACAACAGATGAGATAACCCAGGGAAAATGTTTCCCTTGTTTGAGAACAGAAATGTCACATTAGTTTAGACAAGCAAAGATTTAAAGACAGGGCAAATGCGCGTAGGGTAGGAAGATTTAATGGGCATCGTTTCCATTTCTCAGAATCCATTTCTTTCGTGGACTTTTCACTGGGTCAACCTCTCTCAGTTCTAAACTCATTCCCTCTGAAGCAGTCATTTGTCTGGGGGCTGGTCATGCATCTCATGTGCAGCTAAGTCCCAAGGGAATGTCTGCTAGGGATTCTAGAAAAACTTGTTTACTCTTCAGAAACTGCTTGTCTCTACCTAGATTGTGTAGCATGGTGGAATGTGCTAGAACTATTGTGGCTATCTTGTGATCAAGACTATTCAAAAGTCTTGGCGTGGATACAAACTGTGTTAGTTAATTTTCTGCTGCTGCGATAAAACACCATGACCAGGAAGAATTTATTTTGGCTTATGGCTCCAGAGGGCTAAGAGTCCATCATAGCGGGAAGGCATGGGAGGAGGCAGCTGAGCAGAAAGCTGTAAACAAACACAAGAAGGAGAAAGAGACATTGGAAGTGAGGCAGAGCTGTGAACTCTTCTTCTGACAAGGCCACAGCTCGCACAGTTTCCATGGTCATCCCTAAAAAGCATCACCAGCTGACCAGGTGCTCAAATACTTGCGCCTATGGAGGACACTTCTCATCAAGGCACCATGCTAAGAATGAGGCCAACAGGGTAGTGAGACGGCAGTAAACCTGGTTCTGTCTCCATAACATGGTTGGTGCTATAACTCTAACCTTAACTTAAAGCCAGCTTTCACTCTAGACCTTGGAGTTTACATGAGCCCTGAGCCAAAAATTTGCTTCTGTTAAATCATTTTAAGGATTTCTTAATGCTTGCATTACAAAGTATTCTGGCTTGACAGAGTAGAACATGAGTTTATTATTTTTCAGGACCTTGAGGAATCTCATTGCCAGTCATCTTGTTTCAACATGGGCAGATGCTATATCTACAGAAGAAAAATAACTGCATGTTGTGTCCCCCCTGCCCACTTTAATATATTTTCTTGGTCCTCATTAACAAAAATCACATTCTTTTTGACAGCTTTCCTGAAGGCTTTCCCTAAGAACTTATGGCTTCTATAGGTGCTGGCTAATTGCTTGGGCAATGGCGGTGTTTAAAGATACGGGATAATAACAAGTGTAGAATCTGTTTTTTGTGAAGGTACATATTCTAGATAAAGAAATGCAATGTGTTCTGTGTAAAATCTACTTTGGTTGTAATTGTCCTTTGCAGAAGCACAGAACAAGGTATTGCTCAAATATTTACTTAATGTCCCCAACAAGGTAGACGATGAACTCAAAAGGATATCTTTTTAAAAATTTATTTGTATTTTATGAGTGTGTGTGTGTGTGTGTGTGTGTGTGTGTTGTGACAGCCACATGTATGGGTGCCCCCAAAAGGCCAGGAGAGGGCATCAAATCCCCTGGAGCTGGAATTACAGGCAACTATGAGCTGCACAGTCTGGGTGCTGGGATCCAAGCTCAGGTCCTTTAGAAGAACAGTGTTCTAGTTTCCTTTCAATTGCTGTGACAAAACACTCTGACCATTTCCAACTTGGGGAAGAAAGGGTTTATTCAGCTCACATCTCCTGGGTCACAGTTCATCACTCAAAGAACCCAAGGTAGGAACTCAGGACAGGAGCCTGGAGGCAGGAGCTGAAGCACAGGCCATGGAGGAATGCTGCTTACTGGCTTGCTCCCCTGGAGCATTGCCCAGCCTGACCTCTTAGACCATACACAACCACCTGCCCAGGGTGGCACCACCCATAGTGGGCTGGGTCCTCCCACATTGCTTGAAAATCAAGACAATACTCCATAGATGTGGCCACAGGCCAATCCAATGGAGCCAATTCTCCAATTGAGGCTCCCTCAACAGGTGTGTCAAGTTGACACTAAAGCTATCCCGCACAATTGACCCCTTGTCAACTTGACACACAAAATACATCACTATTTTTTTTTATTTTTGTATGTGTATGAATGTACTGTCTGCATGTAGGTTTGTTTACCCGTGTCGTGCAATGCCGCAGAGGTCAGAAGAGGGTCTCGGATTTCCCTGGAACTGGAGTTCTCCTGGAATTGGAGTTACAGACGGTTGTCAGCCGCCATGTGGGTTCTGGGGATCGAACCCAGGTCCTCTGCAAGAGCAGCCAGTGCTCTTAACCGCTAGGCTATCTCTCCAGCCCAACACATCACTATTAAACCGCCACCTTTCCAGTTCTTTTCCCCAAGGTATGATGTTAACATTAATCACAACATAAGACAGTACAACCTTAAAAGTCCCACAGTTCTTAAAGTGTCCAAGCACTTAAAAGTTCACAGTTCACAGTTTGTTAAACGTCTCTTAACTGTGGGCTCCTATAAAATCCAAAACAAGTACTGTCTTATTTCAAAGGGAAGAATCAGGCACACCTAAACAAAACCCAAGTCTGACAAAGTAGCTCAAACCTGCACATGTGGGATTCACTCATGATCTTCTGGGCTCCAAAGGGTTTTGGCAGCTCCCCCTCTCCGACTCTGCCATCCACGGCACACACAGCTCATCTCGGAGGCCCAGGCTGACTCCATTTCACACTTGCTGCTGCTCTTGGTGGTCATCCCATGATCCTGGCATCTCCAAAAAACTGGGGTCTCCGTAAACTGAGGCAGCACCTTCACCAATGGTCTCTTCTGACCTCTCCTGGTGCAAAGCCTCAGCTTCTCTCCATGACCTCTGCAATCCTGGGGTCTTCACTGCATCTAAGCCGCACTTCCACCAGTGGTTTTTCCTGACCTCTCACAGTGCCAAGCATTGGCTGCTCTCTGTGACCCCTTCACATTTCAACATGAGAACCATATAGGAGACTCTTACACATTACCAAGTCCTGCTTCTGGCTTGACATGGAAGCTCGGGCCCCTTCTGGAACATAGCTTCTGTGTGCTGACCCTGAAGAAATTCTTCCCAGAAGATTTCACTACAACAATGCTGGTGTCATTACTTATAGCTGATTTTTTCAGCCCCAGCTAACCTGCATCAGTTGTCCCAGTTAAACAAAAGTTTCACTTCAGGTTCTGGTCTTTTGTTAATTAAAGCTGTTTCTTCTGCCTGAGCTGACCAGAGCCCACAGATTCTTAATTCAAAATATCGTACCGTACAGGAGACCCTGTCTCAAAAAGAACAAAAAAAAAAAATATCATACCAATAGCCCTGATAGTCTCTGCTTCCCCTTGAAGCTTCACAAGCCAGGCCTCCATCATCTACAACATTTTCAGCATAACTGTTCCAAGTTCCACAGCAATGATCTTTAGGCATTCAATGATTTTTCTAGCCCAAAGTTCCAAAGGCTTCCACAATCCTCCCCCAAAACATCACATTATGATGATGGTCTGTCACAGCAATAGCCCACTCTCTGGTATCAATTTCTGTTCTAGTTTCCTTTCCATTGCTGTGACAAAACACTCTAACCAATTCCAACTTGAGGAGGAAAGGGTTTATTCAGCGTACATCTCCTGGGTCACAGTTCTTCACTCAGGGAGCCTAGCATAGGAACTCAAGGCAGGAACCTGGGGGCAGGAGCTGAGGCACAGGCCATGGAGGAATGCTGCTTACTGGCTTGCTCCCCTGGCCCATGCCCAGCCTGCCCTCTTATACCATGCACAACAACCTACCCAGGGTGGTACCACCCATAGTGGACTGGGCCCTCCCACACTGCTCAACAATCAAGACAGTACTCCATAGATGTGGCCACAGGCCAGTCCAATGGAGCCAATTCCCCAATTGAGGCTCCCTCAACCCAGGTGTCAAGTTGACACTAAAGCTATCCAGCACACACAGTAAGTGCTCTTAATTGCTGAGCCATCTCCAGCCCCCTAAGGGATATCTTTTTAAACCACCTTTCAAAACAGCAGTATAACCAGTATGGATAATTCTTTGTTGTTGTTGTTGTTGTTTTTTTTTGTTTGTTTTGTTTTGTTTTTTTGTTTTTTTTTGGTCTTTTCGAGACAGGGTCTCCTTGTAGCCCCAGCTGTCCTGGAACTCACTCTGTAGGCCAGGCTGGCCTTGAACTCACAAAGATCCACTTGCCTCTGCCTCCTGAGTGCTAGGATTAAAGGCGTGTGCCACCACGCCCGACCAGTATGGATAATTCTTAAGGGTGGATATTTAATGAAATGTTGGGACAAGGCGAATAAATGGTGTTAGTGGAAGGCTAGAGCAGATGAACTATTCCTTATTGCCAAGGGATAACCTCTGCCTCCGGGGCTGTGTTGAAGTCATGGGCCACCATCCTCTGAATGTGGTTTTATTTTACATAAGCAAATCAAGCATAGTCTTTGGAATCTAGATTCCAAGGTAAGGGGAGTAGTAATCAGATTTTCCAGGAATGTTACTAATGGAGAATGACCACTCTAGAAGAAAAGAGCAAAACTCCTGGCAGCAAGCAAAGAGAGCCCCCTGCTGGCAAAGACCCACAAAGGACAGCACAGAACGTGCAGAGATGAGAGATGCCATCAGAAATAAAGTGGTCAGAAAGGGAGGCTTGCTGTTGGCACACGCCTTTAATCCCAGTATTCAGGGGGCAGAGGCAGGCAGATCTCTGTGAGTTCAAGGCCAGCCTGGTTTACATAGTGGGTTCTGGGACAGCTGGAGCTACAGGGAGACCCTCTTTCAAAAAGACCAAAAAAAAAAAAAAAAAAGGGAGGCTTAAGGTGGACAAGACAGATTGCTGTTACCGTTATGCCTGGTGGGAGGAAAAGCTGATAGTTTCCAGGGTTGAAGGTCCTGGTGTGCCCTGAAGACAGGAGTGACATTTGCTCAACTGGTATAAAGGATACAAGTGGCCTAATTAAGTAAGAGGCAGAGAATCAGTATGGAAGTCACAAACCAGAGACATACAGATGTCGGCCTGGTAGCTGATAAATGAACTGGTCAGCATAGGAATTGCAAAGTAGCTCCCAGGGGCAAGTTTTATTAGCAGTTTCTTCAAAACTCAAAGAAATTGTTGAGATGGAAATGTGTGGCTATCCCTGGCTAGGGACTAAAAGAATATATTCACCTAATAGCTACCGCTCTCCCTGGATTATTTATCAAAAGATCAAGAGATCTGGTTTTGTGACAACTATGGAATATTAAGGTGTTTGATATTTGAAATGACTGAAATGACCAGCTGTTGTTACTGGACCCCAAACTTGTGGATAATCCTCAGGCATTCTGTTTCGCTAAGGGCAAGGAAAGTGTGTTAAAAATGGCTTTTTCATCTGTGACTGTAATAAATTTCCTAGATCATAGAAGATGCTTAATCCATGTTTGGAAACAAATGAATGAATCATTAAATCAGGCTTATAAGCCTATAATTTGGTGAGGCCTCGGAAGGGTAATTCATGTAGAAAAAAGTAGTTCTTTCCTTATAATTATTATTAAGTCTTCCTCCAATGGAGACTTGATGATACATATACAAAAATAGAAAATATAAATAAGTAAAGCCAGCATCATGAGACATGTATATTAAGTAAACACAAGTCCATGGTCTGGATGAGATATATAAGCAATAAGGTGGCACCTAATTATCTAACACAGGCTACAAATTTGGATTCAGTTTTCTTTTTTTTCTCTCTTTTATTTGTTTTTTTTTTTAGGGGATTCTACAATATAATAGCACAGTTGTTTTCAGATAACATTGATGTTACTCAGTTTGCCATACAATTAGGTAATTGGTGCATTTTTTTGAAGTGAGCCAAATTATTAAGCATAAGCAACGAATGTAAGTAACATTCATGTAAAACCAATTTGCAAGTATCTATGTCCAAATTTTGAACCCAATGTTCCCATAGTCCAGTTGGAGAAGCTTGTATGCACAAGCATGTTGATCAAATGGATTCAGTTTTCTACTGAAAGGAGTGAAGCCCAAGTTAAGCATGATCCTCTTGTCTGCAAGGGCAGATGATTCTAATTTCTTAAGCTTTTATTGGAAAGTAACTTTAAGATAAAGTTCTGATTTGGTGCTTTAATTCCTGGGATATCCAAGGCATGCGACTTTCTTACAGCAAATCCTATAGAGCTTTCCCATAGCCACGAGCTATAGTGTGAGCTGGACAGCACAGCTCAGTGGAAGCAATTTTATTAGACCACAGGGAAATATTACTCAGTTGGGAAATTTCCAAAATGTGAACTGAATCAAAGAACATATCTAGAAAATCCAAAAGAGCATAGTCCTTTAATGGTTTTCTCTTGGGCTCACCTCTTTGAACCAGACCTTTTCTTTAGTAAGGATAGGGAACACATAGTTGGTGTTTGTTCTAGTTTCTCAACTGCTGTGACAAAATACTCTAACCAATATCAACTTGTGGAGAAGGATTTACTTGTCTTACATCTCCCAGGTTACAGTTCATCACTTAGGGAGCCCAAGGTAGGAACTCAGGGCAAGAACCTGGAAGCACAGGCCATGAGGGAATGCTGCTTATTGGCTTGCTCCCTTGGCCCATGCTCCAACTGCTTTCTTTTTTTTTTTTTTTTTTTTTTTTCTTTTTGGTCTGGAGCTCACTCTGTAGACCAGGCTGGCCTTGAACTCACAGAGATCTGCCTGCCTCTGCCTCCTGAATGCGAGGATTAAAGGCGTGCACCACCATACCTGGCATTCCAACTGCTTTCTTTTTTTTTTTAATTTTATTTATTTCTGTATGTGTATGAATGCACTGTCTTCATGCAAGTCTGTGCACCCATGTTGTGCAATGCCGTGGAGGTCAGAAGAGGGTGTCGGACTCCCCTGGAACTGGAGTTCTCCTGGAAGTGGAGTTTCAGATGGTTCTCGGCCACCATGTGGGTGCTGGGGATAGAACCCGGGTCCTCTGTAAGAGCGGTCGGCACTCTTAACCACTAGGCCATCTCTCCAGCCCCCCACTGCTTTCTTATACAATACAGGACCACCTACACAGGTGTGGCACCGCCCACAGTGGGCTGGGCTCTCCCACATCACTCAACAATCAAGAAAATACCCCACAGAAGAGGCTGCAGGCCAGTCCAATGGAGCCAATTCCCCAATTGAGGCTCCCTCAACCCAGGTGTGTCAAGTTGACACTAAAGCTCTCCAACACAATTGACCCCTTGTCAACTTGACACACAAAACACATCACTTTAATAGTGATGTGTTTAATACCACAATCTTTCCATTTCTTGTCCCCAAGATATGATGTTAATGTTAATATCATAAGACAGCACAACCTTAAAAGCCCCAGACACCTTAAATAATCCAAACACTTAAAAGTTCACAGTCTCTTAAACTTAAAAGTTCACAGTCTCTTAAAAGCCTCTTAACTGGCTGGGCATGGTGGTGCACGTCTTTAATCCTAGCACTTGCGTGGCAGAGGCAGGTGGATCTCTATGAGTTCAAGGTCAGCCTGGTCTACATAGTGAGTTCCAGGACAGCTGGGACAACAGGGAAACTCCATCTCAAAAAGATTTTTTAAAAGTCTCTTAACTGTGGGCTTCTGTAAAATCCAAAACAAGTACTGTCTTATTTCAAAGGGAAGAATTGGGCACACACCTAAACAAAACCTAAGTCCAGCAAAATAGCTCAAGGGTTGGACATCCAAGATTCACTTGTGGTCTTCTGGGCTCCAAAGGGTTTCAGCAGCTCCACTTCTGACTCTGCCATCCACAGAACTCATAGCTTGTCTCTCAGGCCCAGGCCAGATCATTCTACACCTGATGCTGCAAATATATATACAAATATACATATGGCAAACATATATACATATCTGTGTTTTTATGTGTGTGTGGTCGTCTCATGGTCCTGGCATCTCCAAAAAGCTGGGTTCTCCACTGAAACTGAGGCTGCACCTTCACCAATGGCACTTCTGGTGCAAAGCCTCAGCTTCTCTTCATGACCCCTGCAATCCTGGGGTCTTCACTGCAACTGAGATGCACTTTCACCAATGGCCTTTCTCTCACAGTGCCAAGCCTCAGCTGTTTTCTGTGACCCCTTCACATTTCAACACCAGAACCATATAGGAGACTCTTACACATTACCAAGTCCTGTTTCCAGCTTGAGATGGAGGCTCTGGCCTCCTCTGGACACGGCTTTTGTGTGCTGACCCTGAGGAAATTCTTCGCAGAAGATTTCACCACAGTGATTCTGGCCTCAGCAAGTCATCTCTCCAGCATTGCTGGACTTCCTACCACTGATTCAGGACTTTAAAGACACATGTCCAAAGAAAGAGGGGAGAAGGGAGAGGAGAAGGGGGGAGAGAAGAAAGAGAGAACACCAGAAAGAGGTCATGTTACCTTTTCATGACAAATCTAGAAAGCCATACACTGTCACTTCTATGTTCTGCTCACTAACACATGCATAAAGTTCAGCCCAGCTTCAAAGGGAAGATATGTAATGGGCCCCAGGCATGAATGGGGAAGTTACAGGGCTTGGGAGAATATATAGAACCAGAAATATTGCTGCAACAGTTTTCAAATACAATCTCGATGTCCTCATTGTAAAAGTACCATGAGAAAGCATTTCAGAGAAAAGCAGACTACAAAGTTGGGGAGGGAAAGAAGCAATAGTGTAAAGTGGGTCTAGAACTTCAGTGTTGATGAAAAAGTTCTAAATGTCCATTGTGCAACAATGTAACTAAACACTAGTGAGCTGCTTACTTAAAATAAGATGGCATGTGTGTGTGTGTGTGTGTGTGTGTGTGTGTGTGTGTGTGATTGTTTTTGTTTATGTGGTGGGGGGCATAGTTATGTTTCAGGCTCCCTAATGGAGGTGCCTGATTTACCAGCAAATACATCTGGACTAATGATGTTTAAATGCAACTCTTACGTAAGAACCAATAGCTGGGAGTTAATACTTAGCCTGAGTCGTTCTTGTATTCCTATTAGCGCTAAAGGAAGATGAGCTATAACTTAAAAACTAACAGGTAAATCCAACTCTGTAATTTATTTTAGACTTAAAATCATGCCCATAAAATCAGGCATGATGGTATGCACTTTTAATCCCAGAACTCAAGAGGCAGAGGCCAGCATATCTCTGTGTGTTCAAGGCCAGCCTGGTTTACAGAGTGAGTTCCAGGCCAGCCAGGGCTACATAGTGAGATCTTGTCTCAAAAACAAAAACAGAAACAAAAACTAAGCAAACAAAAAAATTATGCCCATTTAATTCCAAGAATGAGAGGCAACTGACTTTTTTTTTCTTTCTTTTTTTTTTTGTCTTTTTTGAGACAGGGTCTCCCTGTAGCCACAGCTAGCCTGGAATTCGCTATGTAGACCAGGCTGCCCTTGAATTCACAGAGATCCTCCTGCCTCTGTCTCCCAAGTGCTGAGATCAAAGGCGTGCACCACCATGCCCAGCTTAAAGACAGTTCTTAGCCACCATGTGGGTGCTGGGAATCAAACCTGAGTCCTCTAGAAGAGCAGTCGGCGCTCTTAACCGCTGAGCCATCACTCTAGCTTTGGCAACTGAATTTTTAGTTAGTGTTGTTATTTGTTAGTTTTTTATTTTTGTTATTTTTTTATTGCTCTGCTCCATTTATGAATATACCACAATATATCGAGCTACCCTTCTGTGGAGGAGCAGCGGTTTGTTTCTGTTTTGGCTGATCTAAAGCTGTGATGATCCTGCTCTTCCCTGCCAGATCCATTCCACCTTTGCTGATGTTTCTTGTGGCTTCAGAAAAACCTCAGGACCAGGATATGTCAGTGAACTTAGGACTGTTTAGTTCACTGAACTAAAAGGTAGGCTCCAATCCATCTTCTCTTCCTGTCTTTGGAGAGGGGGTTTTACCCTAGTGTCTAATGATCAGACTGTGAGCTTCTTTTTGGTGGGTATATACAGGAACCATATTTTCCAACTTTCCTTATAGTTTGGGATGGCCCACTGAGCAGAAGTGTGTGGCCTTCTGTGAGCACCGTACCAGTCCTCTTCTGTGTAGTTATTCATGTTCTTTCCTCCCATCTGCTGGACGATGTTGATTCTCGGCTGACCTTCACAACCACAAGCAGAGCCTACTAATTTTGATCCTTAAATGACTGTGCAGAACAGAAGGCTTTTCTTCTTCTTCTTCTCCTCCCCCCCTTTCTCCAGCTCCATCTCACCCACATAGAGCTGTTCTGCTCTAAGACTGAAAAATAAACTGCTATCGTGTTTGGGCCATTATGCATCTTGGAGTTAACTGATTATAGCTGGTAGCCAACCTTAATTAATACACCTATTATAACACCTTACCATTCCCCTGTGTGCCTCAGATATTTCTGAATATAATATTTATGAACGACTTGAAAAATTTAAAAATATTATTGTAAAAATCAATAAATGGTTTGGGAGCATCTAAAGGGTAGGGACAAATCTCCTGCCTCTTTCTCTACCCAATTTCTGGCCCTGTCCCCACTATATCTGCTTTCAACTATTTCTGTTTTTATTTTCTCATTACCTCTACATAATCTCCATTTATAGCTTTATCAATGTTAAGCAATATTAAGTGTAATCCAACTATAAATGATGAATTGTTACTTTTCTAGTTTGCTTTCCTGTTTCTGTGATAAACACTATGATCAAGCAACTTGGGAAGAAAAGGGTTTATTTGGCTTACAGGTTACAGTCTGTCATCAAGGAAAGCCAGGGCAGGAGCTCAAGCAGGAACCTGGAGACCAGGAACTGAAGAACTGAAGCAGAAATCATGGAGGAATGCTGCTCACTGGCTTGCTCTAGGCTCATGTTCAGCTACTCTTCCTTTAAATTTTTATTTATTTTAATTTTTTGCATATGAATGTTTGCTAGCTCGTATATAACAGTACCACATGTGTGCAGTGCTCTCAGAGGCCAGAAGAAAGCATCAGATTCCCCAGAACTGGAGTTAGGATAGTTGTAAGCCACCACGTGGATGCTGGGAACCAGACCCTAGTCTTCTGCAAGAGTACCAAGTGCTCTTAACCATTGAGCAACCCCTCCAGTCCCTCAGCCCAAGATCCTACCAAAAGATGGTAACCCCCACATGGTGGCCTGGGCCTTTCTACATCAATTGGCAATCAAGAAAATGCCCCACAGTCATATCCCCAGGCCAATCCGATGGAAGAAATTCTTCAATTGATGTTCCCCATTTCCAGGTGTGTCAAATTGACAACTAAGATTAGCCATCACAATTACCAAAAAGTTTTTTAACCTAGTGTTTATTTAAGCTATTGTAATAAGTGGTATAGACTGGGTGGTTTAAGCATTTATTTCCAAAGTTCTGTAGCCTGGAATGTCCAAGATGAAGGTGCTGAAAGATTCATTTGGAGTCTGGGGCAGGCCTGGTTCCTAGTTCATAGAGCATAATCTTTGTTCTATATAGTTAGGACAGGGGACCTTGCTGCAATCCCTTCATAAGGGCATTAATCCCATTCCTGATGACTGACCTAACAACCTCCCAAGGGCTTCAACTCCTAAATACTATCACACTGAGGGTTAGAAGTCTACATAAGGATTTTAGTGGGATTCGGGACATAAATATTCAATTCATTATCCTAAGAACGTGAAAAAGTATTAGGCAGAAGAAATAATGGCAGTGTCAGAACACCATCACCCTTCATATTTACATGAAGGAGAACAGTTTGATATGGGACAAACAAAAATGGAATCAAATTTGTGTGAAATTTAATGTCACACCTTATTTGCAAAGATAGGAAATTGCTGTGAGATCAAGAAGTGCTTCTTCAAGTGTTTTGCTATGGGTACCACTCTAGAAACATTTTCAGTTGTAAATGAAACAGCAGGAGTAAGGGAGAGAGGAAAACTGACATCTGTTCAACACCTTGTCTTTCTTGGAAACAGGTGATTTATAAACACTTATTCTTTTCTGCAAGGATGCAGACAAGCTGGTTTAAGAATCAGAGAAATTTTATAATTCATATTCTTAGTTTCTTTTCCTGTTACCGAGATAAAATGCCCTGACAAAGGCAATGTGGGAAGGAAAGATTTATTTTGCTCGCAGTTCAGGGCCCCTCCATATGGGGAATCTGAGCATCTTGGGGCAGCTGGCCCCACTGCATGCAGTCAAGGAGCAGAGAGAGAAGAATGCTTGTGCTCAGCTCCATTTCTGTTCTTTATACAGTATGGGGACCCAAATGGATGCCACCTACCTTTATTGTGGATTTTCCTACTTTAACCTAATCAGCATATCCATCATTAAGTTTAGAGGCTAAATAATCCCTTAGGGGTATGTCTGGAGGCTGATGATTTAGGTGACTTCAGATCCTGTTAAACTGACAATCAACACTATCATCCTTGCATAAGGTCAGAGAGTTAACAGTGTTTATAAAATCTGCCAACTTCACACACCAGTACACTTTATGGTGGATGCTGTTTAATCTTTTGTCTGCAAAACTAGAGATTAAATTTGTGAGATAAAGTGAAATCACTGTGAGGGATATCTTGTATGGAACAAAGTGTTTTGCACATCTCATATTATAAGCAGGTCTTAGATAGCAATTAAGCACTTCCATCCAAAACAGCACCTCTTGCTCCAACCCACAGGAGGCAGAGAAAGACAGAGTGCCTTTGCTTAAGAAAACTGTATTAGTCAGTTTTCTGTTGCTGTGATAAAACACCAGACCAAGGAACTTATAAAAGGAAGAGTTTATTTGAGCTTACGATTGGCGGTTCCAGGGAATTAGTCCATTGTGGCGGAAGGCGTGGTGGCTGGATCTGGAGCAGCAAAACCGAGGGTCACATCTCGCAAAGAGCACAGGAAGCAGAGAGGAAGCAACTGTATACCACCAGGCTTGTTAAACTCACTAAGCCTGCCCCTAGCAACGCACTTCCTCTAGCATGGCCACACCCTCCAAGACCTCCAAAAACAGCGCCACCAACTGGAGGCAAATGTCTGAATACCTAGAGCCTATGGGGGACACTCATCCAAACCACCACATTCACTCCCTGGCCCCCCATAGGCTCATGACCATATAAAAAGCAAAATGCATTTAGTCCAACCCTAAAATCCCACATAGTCTTTACCAGTTTCAAGGCCATTCAAAAGTCCAGAGTCCAGGTCTCTTCTGAGACTCAGGCCAATCTCTTACTGTAAGGAGCGCCTGTTAAAATCAAGAGGCCAAATTACATACTCCCAAGAGACAGTGGAACCGAAACCTTCCCATTCCAAAAGGGAGGAATAGAGGCATAGTAGGAAAATACTGGACCAAAACAAGACCGAAAACCAGCAGGCAAACGCCAAGTCCAGTAGCTCTACATGCAACCTCTGGGACGTGACGTCCAAAGGGCTTAGGATGGCTCAGATCTTCCAGCTTTGATTGCAGCATACATCTCTTCGTAGGCCGCTACCACTCTTGTATGCAGCTCTCCTGGCAAATATCTCACAGGTCTGGCAACTCGAAAGTCTTCTTGGGGTCTCCGATGGCCACCAGGCTTCACATCCAAGCTTCACGCAATGGCCTATCAGGGCCTTCTTTATTCAGGGACGCTCCTGCTGCACTCTGACTGACCTTAGCAGCTCTCTGTGGAGAAGAACTGATGAACCCTTCACTCTTACGAACTTCATGCCTCTAAATGCCAGAACCACGTGAATGAAATTGACGAATCTGGCTGCAAGTTTGGGAACGGAACCCTGGCACATTTCAACCACATTTGTAACTTGTCCTTTTGCCCTGGGCTTGCTGGGTAGCTGGGGTGTGGTCTTGCCCTGAAGTACTGATTCTTTTGGTTTACGTTAATCTCGAGGCCCTTCTTTAATCACTTCAATCTCCTTATCAAAAGGAAACTCTCCTTCACAAGCCTTGGCCCCACCTTTAATGCTTCCTAGTGCAGTTTTTCAGATCCATCCCTCCTTTAGCATGCCTTGGCCCCACCTTTAGTCTTCCTAGTGCAGGTATCAGATCCAAACTGTACATTTTGCGTTTCTTTCTGCCCCACTGCTCTTTTTCACTGTAGGATCTGAATAATATTCACCATTAAAAGCCACGCCACTATTTCTACATTAGACTGTCTTGAAATATCCTCCGCAAAAGACATCAGTCCACCGCTTTTCAACTTGGCATCAGGCAAGCATCTGGGCTGTGGGCAAACTGCTGCCAGACTCTTATCAAAATATCCCGGTGCTGCCTAAGTCTTGATTTTCCCCTGGAACCACATCGTTTGCACCGATGCTTTCGTCCAGCCCAAATTACAAAGTCTTCAACAGCACTTCTCCAAACATACCCATGGTCAGGTTCTTCACAAGCCAAGCAGCCCAATCTCTGGTACCAATAACTGTATGAGTCATTTTCTGTTGCTGTGATAAAGAACACCAAACCATGACTTATAAAAGGAAGAGTTTATTTGAGCTTACAATTGGCGTTTCCAGGGAAGATAGTCCATTGTTGCGAAGTCGTGGTGGCTGGATATGGAGCAGCAAAACCGAGGGTCACATCTCGCAAAGAGCACATGAAACAGAGAGAAATCACTGTATACCACCAAGGCCTTTTGTTAAACTCACTAATCCTTCCCCTATCCAATGCACTTTCTCTAGCATGGTCACACCTCTAAGACCTCCAAAAACACCAACCAACTGGAGTCAAATGTCTGAATACTTGGTGCCTATGGGGGACACTCATCAAACCACCACAAAAACCAAATTTGCTCTTGTATAGAAAAGAAAATTTGAATTGTTGTCAGCTTATTACAATGTTATTCTAACGTGAATAAAATTGTCCTCAAATAATAGATCAATCAAAAATAACCTGAAGGATAACCTACCAGGTTCCTTGAAATAAAATGATATGAATTTCATATTAATTTATAAGTAGTCATTCAGGGATGGGGAGATGGCTTAGTGGTTAAGAGCAATGGCTACTCTTACAGAGGATCAGGGTTGGATTCCCAGCACCCACATGGTGGCTAACAACTATCCTTAACTGCATCCAGTTCCAGAGGAATTCGATGCTATCTTCTGACCTCTCTGGGCATTGCATGATATAGGTGCAGGCAATACACTCATACACATAAATAAAAATAATAAAATAATTTTTAAATTTCAAACACTTGTTACCAGGCATGGTGGCACACACCTTTTATCCTAGCACTTGGGAAGCAGAGGCAGGCAGACTCTGAGTTCAAGGCGAGCCTTGTCTACAGAGTGAGTTCCAGGACAACCAGAGCTACCGGGAAACCCTGTCTCAAAAAGACCCCCCCAAAAAAAAAAACCCAAATCAAACACTTGCAACCATGAGGCGTCAGCTATGAAAAGACTGTAGGGATAAGGACATGCTCCTATATTGGAAAAACTATCATTTCCTTCTTCTCTGTACAGTTTCCAAACTGATTTTTGTGCTGATTCATGTTGCTAAGCAAATAATGTCATCTAAAGCAGACCACTGAATGGTCTTTAGTGAAACTCTCCTCCTGTTAAATATTCATTCCACCATTAAATGTTTTTTAAATAGAAATAAAAACAGAAATTTCTGACTACTTGGTGGTGGCAAGTCTCACAAATTCTTTTTCTTTTCAAAGCCAATTTTTTTATTGAAACTGTGCATTTCATGCAACATCTCCCAATCAAATCTAGGCCCATTCCCCTTCTTTGCCCCCCACTCCAACAGACCTCATGCATTCTGCCATACATGTTTCCTCATCCTTTTCTCAGTCTCTTTTAAAATTTTCAATGCAGAAGTTTACTGTTTTAGGCATAAGTTCACTGTTTCAGTCAGTTCTTTGACCCAGTCTTTTTGTTGTTGTTGTTGTTGTTGTTGTTCCTTCCAGTTTGTATCACTTCAAAATATGCATATACGCATGTCACACATATATCAAGATTATGACATCATAGGTTTTAGCATCTTCAGCTAATGATTTCTTTTTAAAATTATATTGTTTTTTTTCTTTTTTGTTTTGTTTTTATATTTTATTTAATTTTATATTTTATTTAAATTTTATATTTATTTACTAAGATAATACTAAGCAAATACTAGAGAAAGGCCATTTATAATTTGACGTAAAGCTCAACACTTAGAAGTATGCTGGCACCCCCCCCACCCCATGCAGCTATCATTATCTTCATGAAGGCTGATTCTAGTCAGTCCTGAGTTTCATGAGTATCTCTCCCTGTAACTCAAAACAATTTCACAAACTGTACATAATTATGGCATACCATCATTCAGAGCCTCCAGGGCAGTACACTGATATGACAGTAAACACTAAATTCTGTGTTTTTAAAAGCATCACTAAGTCAAGTCACAAAAACCCAAGATTTTATTTTAAATGTGTTTATGAAGACGGCTGCTGCTGAGTCAAAGCATGCAGGCGCTCATCACCTAGATGAAGCTGGACATGGAACACCTTCAGTAGGTCCAATGACGGAATTGATCATTCATCCCAAGTATCTCCATTTTTGTTTACTTTGACTTCTTTTTTGGGCACTCTTTCCTGCATAGGCCTTACTGAGGGGTCAGTCTTTTGTGTTAAAGTTACTTCATAGGACTCTCTGTTCTTACTCCTCAATTCCTCATACGTAATACTCTTTCTCTTAGGACTTTCTTCCAAGTTGGGATCAGGTCCTTGGGCAATATGATCAGTAATACCAGTAGGAGTGGATTCATTCATAGAAGCACTGAATGGAATTGGCTCATAATGAGGAAGCATCTCCTTTTCTTTCTTTTTAAACATTTTTTTATTGATGCTTTGTGCATTTCATACATCATTTTCCAATTCAGTTCAGGCATATTTCCTCCTCACCCCCACCCCATCCCAGATCCTTTTCTATGTTATCTGCTGCTGGAGATGTCACAAAAGAGGACTCATCGCTCATATTTGAGTCATATTTTGACTTCTGAGCATAGTGCCCAGGTGAGGATCGTCGTGCTTGTCCTGATCGTAAAGCTTCTCCAAGGGGGAAGTTTTCAAGATTCTTGAACTTTTCTTGGCAAGCGTTCACATAAGAGAGCTTTCCAGCAAAGTATCCCATGATACAAGCAAATATAAGTTTAGGGATGGAACCATATTTGGGATGACTTGAAAGGATTCCTTTACTAATTAATCCTTGGGCAATCAACATACTTGTGGCAACCAAAGGCACAGATCTGAACCAGAAGCTTTCCTCGTTGCATTCTGCAAAGACTCTTCTTTCTTCCTCTGTTGGAATGTAGTCAGCCCGTATGTGAGGAATTGCTCTTGGAACTTCTGCACTCCGCTCTCGAAAAATCAGCCCTCCCATTCATAGTTCCTTCTACCGGAAGTGACGTCACAATCGTCCCTCGGCAACGAAACAGGACCACAGGCGCCTGCGAACTCAGCCCCGCCTTGCCCAGCTGCTCCTTCCCTGTTTTTTTTCTTTATTAGGCTGAAAGATATGTTTTCCTCAAGGAATTGTTTGAAGGCTCCTCCTTGGCAAGCCCAAACAACCATCAGTCCTGCCCTTGTGCTCCACACTGGGGTCTTCCCTTCCCATGATTACTAAATGAGGTCCAGTAAGCACCGCATCGTGTCTTGATCTTCCTGTACTGGTCTCCATGATACAGCCTGGGTAGTCCAACAATGGCAGTCTATACTCTGAAGAGGCTGAAACCCCAGTAGTTGCTCAGTCCACAATCTGGATGTCTCAGCAATCACCATCTGGCACTGAAGGTTTGGAGGATTCTTGGAGAGACATGAGTCTTCAGTCCATATTGGAAGGTTGAAAAACTGTGTCCCTTTCTGAGTTGAAAAGAATATGTGAAAAAAAAAGAAAAAGAAAAACTGTGTCCCATGTCTTTGAAGGATGGCAAAAGCAGTGGCAGCCACAGGGTAGCTGCACTTGCCAGTAAGAACTGAAGACAGGCAAAACAACAGTGCTTTTTTTTGTTTTGTTTTGTTTTTCACTTTGTGTCTTTTTACTAAGATCTCAAGTTTTATACCTGAAGTACAATTCTCAGGCCTTACTGATTATTTATTTCTCGTTATACTTTCCTTTGGGATGTTTAAGGCTACACAGTTAGCCCAGATTAACCAAGGTTTTTGTTTTCTCATGGTCAGTTGAGGATCTGGTCTTCAGGGGTCACTGGGATTTTGGAGGGGGAGGGAGCCCCTGGCTCCTTTTNCCACACCATCTCCAGCTTTTGGTATCATTCGTGTTCCTGAATCCTAGCCAGTCTTATTGGATAAGATATCTTAAAGTGGTTTAAATGGTGGATGCAGGTTCTCCCTGTTAATCATCAGAGATGTTGAAAACTTCTTAAGATGTTTCTCGGCCTCTTCTAACTACCTCCTCTGTGAAGTCTTTCTATTTGCAGGATCTTTGCTCTCTACACCTTTTCATTTTGAAGATCATTGTCATTCTCTCTTTGTGTTTTTTGAGTCAAGCTTGATATACGCTGGGGAAATTAATATGTCTCTTTTGCGTCACGATGTATTCTGCGGTAAGGTTTTCCTCCTCGACTCTGTGGAGACTTACCCTTGCCACTTCCAGTTTATTGCTACTTTGATTGACAACGCAAGCTTTTCCAAGGTAAATGAATAGGAATCCCAATTTGTCAATTGATCGTAATTCTTATATTTCGTTGTGCGCTCTGGTCTGGTATATCTTATGGGAACGGCTACTCCATACACCTATGTCCTTGCAGTCTCAGCTGGCCAGCCCCTATCGTTCTTCTATCACCCTCCGAGTTTGGGGTTTATCACGTTGAGGTCTTTCGGTCGCATCTGAGTTTACTATTTTTGTACAAGGTGAGAGGTAGGGGTTTAATTTCATTCTTCTACTAAAGGGTGATCCAGTCTTTGCCACACCACTTGCTGAAAGTCTGTCCGTTTCTTCTTCTTGATCCTCATTTGCTGCCCCTGTCAAATATGAGTGGCTGAATTTTTAGTTGGCTCTTCAGATTTATGTCACTTTGGTGTTGTCATTGGTCAACATTGTTTTTTATGCTCAGTATCCAGGCTGTCTTTTATGAATACTAAGGCCCTGTAGTAATATAGTTGAAAGCTGCTATAGCAGATCCCCCTGTAGTGTGCTTCTTTCACTCAGGAATTGTTTTAGCTATTGCGAGGTCTTTTTTTTTTTCCAAATGAAATAGGAACTTTTTTTCCAGCGCTTGGAAGAAACTCTTGGGATTATTTGATGGGATTGCACTTTTATAATCTGTACACTAGTTTGGGTAGTAAAAGGGACATTTTTTACCAAATGTGAAGTTTCCCAATTCCATGAGCAATGGGAGTTGTTTGCCATCTTCTTGAGTCTTTCTCAATTTCTCTTTTAGGTTAAATTTTTTTGTTCTAAGCTCTTCAGGTATCATTTGTTTAGTTTGTTTCTAGGTAATTTATCTGTTTTTTGAGCTATTGTAGTGGGGAAGGTCTCTTCCTGAATTCTTTCCTCCATTCTTGTTTTGTTGGGTAAAAGAAAAGCTCTGATTTTCTAAGGTTAATCTTGATATCCTCTCCCCTTTCTAACTTTTAATCAGTGTCATCTAGGAGTTTTTTGGTGGAGTTTTTTTTCATCCCTGGTAGAACAGATCATATCATCAGCAAAGAGGGATAGTGAACTTCCTCTTTCTCATTGACACATTATATCTTTCTTTCTTGGTATTGCCCTAGCAGGGTTTCAACTACTATTTGAAGAGGAGTGGGTGACAGGGGCAGCCTTGAAGGTTCCTACCTTTAAGGGTAAGTTCTGTCATTTCTCATTTTAAGATTATGATTGGCTGTGGGTATGTTCCTTACTATGGCTTTGATTACTGAGGAATGATCCCACTCATGACCAATTCCTCTACGCATGTACTTTAAGCATGATAGGGATGCTTGATCTTGTCAAGCTTTATTCCACATGCATAAGGAGATGATTTGGGTGTGGTTTTTCTCTTCCAGTCCATTTATGTGTTTGATGATGTTTATTGAGTTTTCCTATTGCTGAACCATCCCTGCAATTTCTGCGTATGAATCCAACGTGGTCATGTTTGGATGATCTTTGCTTGATTGTGGGTCCTGTATGCGATTTGCCAGTAGATTCTGTTTAGAATTTGGCATCTGTGTTTCATTAGGAGATGGGGTCTATAGATCTCCTTTTGTATTGGACTCTTCCTCTGGTTTGTGGTAGTACTGTAGTGATGTTGGTACATAGAAGCGAATTTGGTGATTCCCTCCGTTTGTATCTTCTAAGAATTTAAGTAGATAGATGGTTGTAGGCTTAGAAATTTGTTAGAATAATTTGCCGTGAATCCATCCTGGGCCTGGGCACTTTTTTTGTTGAGGCTTTTTTTTTATTATTCTCGATTTCTGTCTATGTTTGGTTCTGTTCTAAGCGCTGTCATCTTCCTCTTGGTTAAGCTTTGTGAGGATTCCCAGAGTTTTCAGAATTATTCATCCATTTCTCTAGGTTTCAAACTTGTAGAAGTATATAATTTTTGAAGTAGTTCCCTATATGACTGATTTTTCTATTTTCTGTCCATTTGAATATTTCCCCTGTCTTATCACATGATTAGTAATGGATTTTGGAGTTTTCCTCTTCTTTATCTTTTGCTTTTGTTAACTGGGCTAGAGGTCGGGGGGTCTATCTTTTATATTGCTCTCTAAAGAACCAACATTGTTTGCTTCATTGATAAAATTTTTTTGTATTGTATTTCTTTGGTTTCTAGTTTCAATTGATTTTGCTATGATTTTGTTATTTCTTCTCGTCTGTGCGTTTAGGTTCATCTTGGTGTGCGCTCTCAAGTATGTTTTAGCCTGCTAGTGTAGATCATTCACTTGTGCTCTTCCTGTTTTTTTAATGGTGGCACTTCCAGAGCTATAAATTCCCTCTTAGGGATTAGACTCTTTAGAGTGTTCCCATAGAGTTTTGTTTTGCTGTTGTATTTGTCAAGTGTCATTCAGTTCCAGGAATGTTTTTATTCTTTTTTTATTCTCTGCCTTTGACCCACTCATTTATTTCAGAGAATGTGTTGTTTAGGTACTGCCATTGTTCTGTAGGTGTAGGGCTTTTCCTGGTTGATTTGAGTTTATTGCACTGTTGAGTCTGAAGGATGCATGAGAATTATTTTCAATCTTATTTGCTATTTGAGAGGTTTTTCCTGGTCCTCAGAGTATGGTCGATTTTGGAGAGTTCCGTGAGGGTGCTGAGTAGAAAGTGTATTGCTTTGGTGTGTAGGATGAATGTTCGTTAGAGTCTGTGAGGTCCAATTGGTTTATCTGTGTCATTAGCAGATGTCTCTTCGTTTATCTTTTTGTCCTGTTGATCTTCTAGAGGATATAGTGGGGTATTGAGTTCCCTCAGTATTGAGTGTGCTGGGGGTTAACTGTGACGTTTGGATCCTGGAGAATTGGTCTTTATAAAGTTTGTGCACATAAATTGTGGTGCATATATGTGTATGATGGTGTGAAATCTTCACGGTCGGAATTGTTCTTATAGGAAGTTAATGCCCTTCTTTGTTTCTCTTTCGGATTTCTTTATGCTTTTGAGTCTATTTTTCATATCATATTAGAATAGCAAACACCTGCCTTTGTTTGGTAGCATTTTTGCTTGGAATATTTCTCTTTGCCATCCCTTCACCTTTAAGGTGGTGCCATTCCTTGAAATGGAAGATGTTTCTTTTAGACAGCATATAATAGGTATCTTTTCTTAATCCATTGCCTACCCATCTATGCCTTTTGATTGGGGATCTAATCCCTTAATATTTAAGGTTTAAATTGAAAGATGGATGTTGCCCTTTTCACTAAATTATGCCCATTAGGACTTCTAAGCCTTTAGATTTTCGCTCCTAATGGTCATGTTTTTTGATTGAGTTTTCTTTTCCTAGGTGATTTTGAGGTTGTTGCTCCTCTCTTTCTGCCCTTTGAATTGCTTCAAGATATTTTATGAAAGAGTTGTTTTCCCAACAATAGCTTCACAGCATAATCTGTTTAATTCATGAGATATTTTTTTCGTCTTCTCCTTTCAAGTATTAGTCCCGACATTTTTGCTTTAGGTTAAAAGTATTCTGGACGGTGGCATCCTATTAGTCCCTTAATCACTGAGCGCCCAGTTCTTCTTGCTTTCATGTTTGAGGCGAGAAGTCAGTTGTTATTCTGATGGGTTTCCCTTTGATGTGACTTGTTTTTCTTTGTGGCCCTCAGAATTTTGTCTTTGTTTTTGGGCATTCTAGCATTTTAACTATGATATGGCGTGTGGGGAGTTTCTTTTTTCTGATCTTGTCAATTTGGGTCCTATGTGCTTCTATTTGTAGGCTTTCAAGGATGCATCTATTATTCTGTTGAAAGATCTGATCAATTACTATTCTCTTGAGATTCCTCTCCTACCTCTATTCCTATGATGCGGAGGTTTGGTTTAAAGTGATCCCATATCTTCCTGGTTGTTCCACTTTTGGTGAGTTTTTTTTAAATTTTTCATAATTTTTTTTTTTTTTTTTTTTTTTTTTTTTTTTTTTGTTTTTTTGTTATTTTTGTTCTTTGTTCTGCTTCCTTCCATTCTACTTCTGAGGCTTTTTCCTTTCTTTTCTTCTTCTTTCTTTCTTTTTTCTTTTTCTTTCTCTGTCTCTCTTCTTCCTAGAGTGGTCTAATCCTTTTTGTTTACTTCCTGTTGTTTTCTTTAGTACTTCCATTCATTTTGCAGCTTCTCAATTATCTTGTTTGTGCTTCTTCAATCTCTTCTTGGGCTTCCTTTTCTCGTTTGGTTGGCTCCTTTTCCTGTTTCTACTTCCTTTCGAGTTATGTTGTTTCTCCCTCTAGTTCTTTCTAGGGTATGACATTCTGTTTCTCTTTAGTTCTTTTCCTGAAGTTTTCATTGTATTCCCCAGTCCTTTGTTTGAGTTTTTCATTTCTCTCTCTTTTATTTCCATGACTTCTCCTATTTCATTTTCTTTAATTTTCTCTGGCGTTATGTCTGCAATTATTCGTCTAAGCTCTGTTCCGTGGGTCTCCTCCAAGGGGATCGCATTGTACCTATCTCCTCCAGGTTTGACAGAGCCTGGTGTGGGATTATACTAGACCTTTCCCATGTTGTCCCTTCGTTCGTGTCCCTGGCTTTATGGATTCCCGGTTCCCCTATTTTGTGCGTTCAAGTGCACAAACGACTTTTCAGTATGTTGGCGGATGGTTTTGCTTGCCTCCTTCGATGCTTTTTTTTTTTTTTTTTGTTATGGTGCTTTTGACTTGCTAGGTTTACAAGGTTTTCAGTGTGTATATATTGGATTTTGTGAAGCTTAAAGTAGTCTTCTCTTTTTCTGCTTCTGGAAGGTTCTCCAAAAGGATAACCACTTGGATTCTTAGCAATTCACTTGGCGTGGGGGGGGGGTATTGTGTGCCTGATCTAGCCTCGGTCCCTCTGGGCCGGACCCTGTAGACGGGTTCATAGCGAGAACCTCTCCCAGCTGCCCCCGCCACCCCCCCCCCCTGCCACGCTAGAGCTGGTGAACTGTGTCACCTGCTACCCTGGCGGTTATGGCCATCTCCCCTGCGACCCTGGTGGCCCCGCCCAGAAGTCCAGCCAGGACCAGAGCAGAACGGGGGAAACACGACCCTCCGCTTACCCGAGCACGGTCCCTCTGAAGGCTGGGACACCGTATACGGGTTCAGAGTGAGACCCCTCTCCCAGCTGCCCCCCGCCATACCACGCCTAGAGCTGTAGAAATGTGTACCTGCTGCCCTGGCGCGTTATGGGTTCTCCCCTGCGACCCGGTTCCCGCCCACAAGTCCATCCTGGACCAGAGCAGAGGGAACAGTGACCCTCCGCTCACTCGAGCGTGGTCCCTCTGTGCCGAGGACCCCATAGACGGGTTCAGAGCAAGACCCTCTCCCAGCTTCTCCCCAGACCACGCTAAGAGCTGTAGAACTGATGTACCTATTTTTTTTAATTTATTTAATTTATTTTAAATTATTTCCGTATGTGTATCAATGATACTGTCTGCATGCAGGTTTGTGCACCCGTGTCGTCAAATGCCGCGGAGGTCAGAAAGAGGGTCTCAGATCCACTGGAACTGGAGTTCTCCTGGAATTTGAGTTTCAGACTTGCTCCTCGGCTGCCATGTGGGTGCTGGGATCGAACCCGGTCCTCTTGTAAACGCGTGTCGGCGCTCTTAACTGCTAGGCCATCTCTCCAGCTCTCAGTTTTCCATTTTAAAAAGAATTACTTTGAACTTTGGGGCATAAGTTATTTCCCTTATTTACTTGTCCTCCATAACTTTTGAGACAGAGGCAGTCTGGAATTTGCTATGTAGCACATGCTGGGCTTAAACCTTTGACAGTTATTTTTTATTTTATTTTTTATTTTTAATTTTTTTATGTGATGCTTTGGGTGTATTTCATACATCATTTTTCCCAATTCAGTTCAGGCATGTTTCCCTTTTCCACTTTTCCCCCACCCCACCCCACCCCAGCCCAGATCATGCATCTGCCATTAATTGTCCTGCATCTTTTTTTTTCTTCATTTTAAACAATAAGTGATAATTTATGAGTACAAGCACCTTTTTCATTAAAAACCAATTTGCAAGCAGTTGTGCCCCAGACCACACAGCCCATGGGTCCCACCATCCAGCGGAAGGTGAGGGGGATGGGCTTGTACTTTCAATCAGTTTGATCAAATGAGGGTCCAGGACTATATTGCTGTAGTCACCATTCACCCCAATTCGCAGCCCTTACCATTCTACCACGCCCCCTTCTTCCGCAGATTATTCCCATAGGTTTAGAAAAATTTGGCACAGGTGGAGAAGAAGCAAAACAGTCTACATTTCTCTGGAGCTGTTGTCTTGGACTCTTGTCAAATCTGGCTGTTTCCTTTCATGGGCTGACAGGTTGTCCAGATTTAAGTTTAAAAACGAATGTGGACAACAGCAATTATATCTCCATTTAACTCCAAATGCATTACCCTTTTTTATCAGCCCATTTAAACCAATGTTGTTTAATATACACATATTTACTACTAAGTTCTAAAACACCATGTAACCTATAGACAGTGTCTGGGCAAAACTAGATACTGGTTGAACTCACGTCAATTAAATATGCATTAGAATCGAATATACACCCGCGTGTCCCTCTCCCGCCCCTCCCACCCTTCCAGATTCACCATTTCAGTCAGTTTTCTGATGCAGTCTATCTGTTGTTGTTCTTTTAATATGCATCCCTCTCCACAAGAAATATTTATAACTGGGTTATTGGCACTAGCATCCACATATGAGGGACACCATTTGTCATTTGTTTTTCTGGGACTGTGTTACTTCACTTAACATAATGTCTTCTAGCTCTATCCATTTACCTACAAAGTTCATGATGTTGTCCTTCTTTACCGCTGCATGGAACTCCATTGTGTAAATGTATCACATTTTCTCTATCAACTCGTCAGTTGAGGGGCAGCTGGTCTGGTTCCAGCTTTTTGCTATTGTGAACAGCTGCAATAAACATAGCTGTGCATGTATCTCTGCAGTAAGATGAGTCTTGTGGGTATATACCCAGGAGTGGTATGACTGGGTCAAATGGTAGGCTCATTTTGAGTCTTCTAAGCATTCTCCACACTGCTTTCCATAGTGGCTGTACAAGTTTACATTCCCACCAGCAACAGATGAGTGTTCCCCTTTCCCCACAACCTCCCCAGCATTTGGTATCATTCGTTTTCCTGATCCTAGCCAGTCTTATTGGAGTAAGATGATATCTCAAACTGGTTTTAATTTGCATTTCCTTAATTATTAGGGATGTTGAACACTTCTTAAGATGTTTCTCAGCCATTTCTAATTCCTCCTCTGTGAAGTCTCTATTCAGATCTTTGCTCCATCTTTTGAGTGATTCATTTATTTTCTTTCTTCTTTGTTTTTTGAGTAGCTTGTATATTCTGGAAATTAATGCTTTGTCAGATGTATCTGCAGTGAAGGTTGACAGTCTTTTTTAACACAGCCTTCGGAGTTCTGGGATTTCAAGCATGTGCTATCACATTTAACTAAGAAAGTATCTTTTACTCATAGTCAAATAGCAATTCCACTTCTACCAGTACACAAAAGAGCATTTTCTTTTTTTTAAGAGCATTTATTCTTCAGAATTCTGTTGTTTTCATTATTGTTACAAGTTCTCATCCTTAGCAGGTTTGGTATAATTATATTTTTCTTTGCTTGTATCTCTGATTTTAACTTTAATTTCTTCTTGGGTTCTGTTGATTCTGACCTTATTGTCACTCCCAAGCCTCCAGGGGCCAGCACCCACAAGGCAGGGCCACAAGGCAGGCCACCTCACCTAGCCTAGCTGCCACTGGTGTCTTGCTGGATGCTTGTATAGCTCTGTGCACACCTCTCTGTTCACTGGTAACAGAGGTGGGAGGTTGATCATACTGCATTACATTTTTAAACTCCAAATGTGGGGCAGAAGTTGAATTCTTTTAGAAATGAATGTCACACTAAATGGATAATTTGAATATCTCACCTTGAGTAGACTCAAAGATGAATCAGCATTCATGTTTGTAGCATGATTTGATAATTATGCCCACTGGCTTCCAATTACAAGGATTTGGGTATGTTATCAAGGAATAACCACTAAATTTTCAGTAGGAAAACTTGAACTTCATCTACTAGGTCTTAATGAGGTTTCAACCTTCTAATTTGATTCTCACATGATGACCCCAGTATTTCTACCACATATTCTTATAATCAATGCCCATCTCACTTGTAATCAGCCTTCATTTCCTGTCAATCACCATCTATGTGAGCTAAAGTGAAATCTGAGAATCTGTCATTTATCCAGTGACTTTGGCCGACACATCTCCATTTGTGCTGGACTCTGGCATTTGGAGAACCTACACCTATAAATCCATTTTTTTCTTACAGTATAATGTTTCTATTCTCAGTGGTATACACATTAGTCTACCATGGTCTTATAAACAGTTCAGTATTTTGCAGTCATTATAAATGTTTATTTCTTTATATTAAAATTTTAGAAAGAGTAAAGGCAAGGCACATTCTGTAGAAAAGCTTCATGTTTATCTTTCAGGAAAATAAAAATTAAAGTCTCCTATGTTTACTTAATGAGTTTATTTCTATTCTCCTCCCACATAGAAAGGACAAGAATAAACCAAACAATTTATCCCCTCCCCAAGTCTAACTTGGTGAAACAAAGACTTATTGGGTTTACTTATAATAGCCTAGGGGTTTTGCCAGATAGCTTAGCCTTAGTTGCATGGGGTAACTTGTTAACCATAGAAGGGGGAATTCAATTACTGCCACAGCTTACTTTCAACCCCATTTCCCTATGTGATATTAGCAGGGACTACAACTACTGTGTTCTACATTCATTGAAGAGAATTACTACTCCATAAGACATAGAAGAAATTGACCCCAATGGGATTTTCACAGTAGGCAGTTGTTTCAGCCTGAATTTCCCTCTGGGCAGACAGCTTAGCTTCAGTTGTATGTCTTACCAAAGATAGCAGTGGGTATGAAACTGTTCCAGCAATAAGGAATGCCATTCCATACATATGGGGAAGGGCAGTCATATTGAGGCAGCTGACATTCATGGTTCACTCTTAAATAAGACTGCTTTTTCTTTTTATTTTAATTTTTGTTTTGTATGTGTATGAATGTACTGTCTTCATGTAGGTTTGGGTACTCTTGTCGTGCAATGCCACGGAGGTCAGAAGAGGGCGTCGGATTCCCTTGGAACTGGAGTTCTTCTGGAATTGGAGTTTCAGACGGTTCTCAGCCGCCATGTGGGTGCTGGGGATCCAACCTGGGTCCTCTGCAAGAGCGGTCGGTGCTCTTAACCGCTAAGCCATCCCTCCAGCCCCAAGACTGCTTTTTTTTTTTTTTTAAATTAGTTTTTTATTGATGCTTTGTGCATTTCATACATTTTTTCCAATTCAGTTCAGGCTTATTTCCCTTTCCCTCCCCCCCCACCCTCACCTCATCCCAGATCATGCATTCTGCCATAACTGTCCTGCATCTTTCTCTCAGTTTTTTTTTTTTTTCATTTTAGCTATAAGTGATAATCCATGAGTACAAGCATCCTTCATGCAAAACCTTCATGCAGGCTGTTGTCCCAAAACACCTCTCAGCCCCACCATCCAGAGGGGGTGACAGGTTGTTTGTTCAATCAAGTTGATCAAATGAGTTCCAGACTATACATTGCTGTTTAGTTTCACCATTCACCCCAATCGCAGCCCTTACATTCTACCACGCCCCTCTTCCGCAAGTTGTTCCCTGGCTTAGAAAAGGGCACAGGTGGATGAGAGGAAAACAGTCCACTCTCTCTGGAGCTGTTTGACTTGGACGCTCGGTCAATTCGGCTGTTTCCTTTCATTGGCTGAAAGTTTGTCCAGGAATAACTTTCAAGCCTACTAATGAAGAACAAGCATTAGAATATAGGTATTTAAGCAGCACTAATAGTTATGGTAGGTTACTTTCGCATAGACACAGTTTGGATATGTTAATCCATGATTACAATTTTCCCCCTGTAAAATATGAACAGGGTCTTATTTGTGGCTTATAACATCTCCTAACCTGTAGAGGATGTAAGCTTGTGGCATCAGCCATGGGTTATTTCTCCAAGGGGAGAGCCAATAGCCAATTAGATTTGGGATATACAGGCACATGGCTGCCTCTGCTGCACAGTATTTCCAGGCAGGTGAGGTGTAGCTGGTGCTGACGGTGGAGTCTTGCTTGACTCAGGGAGACCCATATTTGCTTTATTGGTTTAGTGGCCTTTGGTAACACTCTCTGGCATTCCAGAGGCCATCTGTACACTTGCATGTGTGGTCTCAATACATCCCTCCCATGTTAACGTCAGGTCTTCGGCAGCAGAGTCTTATTGCCTCTCCTCCTGTAGGTATCCCAACCAAGACTACTTTTTGAAACTCAGCTTTGGTTCTATCATATCCTAGTTTGGGCAGCACATATTGCATGAATTTTCTTGGTGAGTCAATTTCCATCTACCTTACATAGAAAAAGCAAATATAAACCAAAGAAACATTTGTGCCAAATCTAGTTTGGAGAATCAATGAGGTTATTGGCTACTGACTACTTACACTAACATGAGGCATTCTTGCAGCCATATCACCGGAAGGACCATTCCACTATGGATAATTGCACAGGAGAGCAGATCAACGGAAGATTCTGTATCAGTTAAAGATTGACCTCCTTTATACTCTGGTGTCTCCCTTGACCAGCTGCAGCTAGGTGCAAGGTGGACTGAATGGTTGTAAGTTCAGCAGACATTTGGGTTCTATCTGCATTCCTATTAGGACATGTTAATAGGCCAAAACTTGGGTAGTATGGATATAGTCAGAGCAGCTCTGATTTCAAGGTGGTAATGGCTTTGTCCTGCCAGAAGGAGAGTGTTCCACAGCATCCCTTAATTCCACTCACTAAATATTCACTGCCAAAAGATTGCCTAAAATGTTTTTGTTTTAATTTCTATTTTGACATTCTTCAGTTTGTTTAGACAAACACCAAAGTTTATCCCTGCCATCTTCTGAAATCTTATTTGTTTCTTATTGCTTTTATTGTTATTATTGCCTTATCAAATTTTTTTGCTTTTATTTAAAAGATTATTGATGCAGCATTTAGATTGCAGGAACTATCAATTAATAATTTAAATACCATATGTAGGCTCCTCCTATTTGTTTGTTATTATTATTATTATATTTTGTAGATTATGAGTTTCAGTGTTATTTTTGAAGATTTCCGGTCTTCTTATGATAATGGGAATCAAATCCAGGGGCCTGTACAAGTTAGATAAGTACTCTAAGAATGAGCAACATCCTCACCAGCTTTGCTGTGTTAAGAGCAATATTCAAGACACATTTGGAAAGATATGTGTACCTATATATACATATGTACAGAATGAATTGTATATTTATATAAATATACATATGTCCCATATACCTGTATGTAAATATATAAATCCCATATAGAAGTTACAACTTACCTTTACTTTTATAACTATCTCTATTTTATAATGATTTCTAGCTGTTTAATAGCACTGATTAGGAAATTAGCATTCTAGTATATGTTTCTAGTACCAGACTATAATAAAGCACATTTAATTCATTTTCTTTTTTTATATTCTGTGCCATATACCACTACAGCTTCAGCTAATGTTGGTCCAGCAGGAAATATGTCTCTGGTCTTTTGTATTAGATTCTTAGTGCTGCATAACCAACTTTCATTATACAATAGGTAAAACAAAACATTGTTCTGACATACTTCTGAAGGTAAAAATATGAAATTGAGGTGTTTGATAGGAACATGTTCATTCTGAAAATTCTTTTTTTAATTAATTTTATTTATTTATGTATGTGTATGAATGTACCATCTGCATGCAAGTCTGTGCACCCGTGTCGTGCAATGCCGCGGAGGTCAGAAGAGGGTGTCGGATTCCCCTGGAACTGGAGTTCTCCTGGAATTGGAGTTTCAGACAGCTCTCGGCCGCCATGTGGGTGCTGGGGATCGAACCTGGGTCCTCTGCAAGAGCGTCGGCGCTCCCAACCGCTAGGCCATCTCTCCAGCCCCTCATTCTGAAAATTCTAGAGAAGGCTCTCCCATGGTTTCTCTAGCTCCTGGGGTGTTCAATCTTCTGTGGTGTCCTACCACTAATGCTTATGTAATTGAAATCTTTGGTTTGACATTGGCTTTCTTCCTTGCATGTGTCTGCTTCTGGTTATCATGGAACTTCTTAAACCACCATAAGCTTTGAATATAAGATGCATCCTCATCAAATATTATCTAAACTTCATCTTCATCTTAAACAATTACATCTCATAAGACCTGTTTTGCATACAAAAGAAACTTGTTTTCAGGTTGGCCTGAGCCCACTATGATGCTGCTCAGCCTTACATACCACTCAATTAAATTTCTGATCCTACTAACCTATAGATGAATGCATAGGAAAATCTTCATTGTGTCCTTTACGGCACAGTATGTGACTTTGTAATACTTTTATGTACATAGCCTACTGAATTAAGACCTAACTTGAATTAAATGCAACAAATTTAAGGCAAAATTAATCATGGGAAAAAGCTACATTCTGAAGTGTTTGTATATTCCCTTTATTTTTTCTTTACTTTGCTTCTATTTTCACATTTTACGTGTAATCAAATATGCTCTGAGGCCTAGATTTCATTATTTATCAGGATATTTTTAAAGTTTTTGATTATACATATATTTGGTCATCAAAACTTTTAAATACTATTCCTTTTCTCTCATTTTAATTACACAGATCATTGTATAATCTGTGAACTACAGCATTTTTGAACTTTCCTCTTAATTACAAAATGCTAAAAGATTATATCAAAATGAAATAAAATAATAAGTTCATCTCTCAGTTTTAAATTCAGGGAGATGATAAAGTGTGAGTACATGATAGAACAAATCGATCTTAGCATATGTTCATCCAGTATGTATGAATAATCATATATCGCCATTTTGAACACTGACTTGGGGTATTGCCTTGCTCATAATCAAAAAAATATTAATAAATTGAGACTTTAGCATTATGTCATGATTCTAAGTATGGATTCGCAGATATTTATCAGTAAGTAAACTACAAATGTCTAGGTTTACCATCTTCAAATTTTGTTATAGTCTTTCTGGTGGTTCTATGAACATAAGAAAAAGATATATATATATATATATATATATATATATATATACATTTATATATAAATTTATGTATATTTATATACATATATATTGAGCTTGAGGGCAGTTATTAAAGAATGGATCTGTAGTTGAATAGATACAGCACTATAGATATTATCATTTCTCATGTAGCAGTGGTCACTGAAACTTTTCCTGTGGAGATGCAACATAAACATACAACCCAAATTAGAAATCATCTATGAACCAGAGTAATGATTCTACCCAAGTCCAAGATGTCAAATCAGTGAGTTTTCTCTAGCTAATTACAGTCATATCTGTGAGAGGTCCTTTACAGAAACAAGGATAAGTCAAAGTTGGCTGTATTACCAGCACTGGCAGTGAATCATTTATGGAACCTGTATCTCTGTGTCTCTCTGCCTGACGTGAGTACAACAAGATATGTCAGAAAGTGTCCTTCAGTCATTATAGGTCCTGTGGCTGTTTCCCTTCTCAAATGTTTACAGATTCTATAACATATATAACTATATATAACTATATACAACTATATAGTTAGTTAGTTAGTTAGTTAGTTAGTTAGTTAGTTAGTTAGTTAGTTAGTTTCAAGAATGTCTTCAGGTCCATGAGTTGTTTACTTCTTGATCACAAGGGTCCCTCTTATCTTTCTGGAGGGAACATTTCAAAAAATGTGCAGATACCAAGGTATAATATTTCAAAACAGAAGAAATTGCTACATAACAATTTACTAAACAAAAAGGTTGGTTGCAGTGATGAAAATGCCTAAAAGAGGCCTCACCATGTTCATAGGGGTCCTGGGTAAATAGCAAATGTTGGAATTCTACAGCAGAAAATAGCGATGAGAGTAAAATTCCATATATAGTGCTAACCTCTTTTCATAATTAAATATGTCAATCACGTGTTATAAAATAAATATCAGCTCATATAGCATGATGGGCTGAGCAATGGTTAATGTAAAATCCTGTATCAAGTATATACTATGATATACTTGTGATTCTAAACGTCTGTAATAAAATATCCCAGTCAGCTTAATCTATTCCTCAAAAGCCAACCATTCTTTGTACTACTGACATGATTTCTAGTGAAACCTGCATTGCTTTGTGCAAAGCTTCCATCGGAGTGAGTTAATAAGATTCTTTATTATATTTAAAAATATTTGTACTTATTTACGAGACATAGTATAATTCAGTACATGTGTAAAATATGTGGTGATTCAATCAGTTTAAATAAGCATTGCTTATTCATGTGTGCTGTGAATTTTAAGTCTTCCGGTTATTTGAAAAAATATCATAAACTGACCTAATAATGATTAATTATCATGTTGTGTATGTGTAGACAAAACTATGTAGAAGTGAGTAGTAGAAAATATAATCACATGGATGGATTTAACAAAGATGAAATTGAAGATAACAGGGCATTTAGAATTGGAGGATCTCGTTAATATATTTTATTTTTCTAAGATAAGATACCTAACTTAAAATAGTGGAGTTTTACCTCATGAGATCCATTAAAATAATTAAGACAAATAATAACATAACAGAATGCTGAGAGGTATTAATGAGCTTTCTGAATTAGATGGAAGACGTTGTGCTGCTTGACTGCAGAGCCCACTGAGGATCAGGCTCCACATGCTGTGCTGTCTTTATTCTTTTTCCTAGTATTCCACTCAGCTTAAGTTGAGGAAATGTTTTGGTAATGTGTATCTTCCAGAGTAAAGTACTGAGTAATTAAATACCTCATTTTAATCATTTTATATAAACAGCCACATTTTATAATTTTTAAATTACTTTAGAATTTAATAAATTAATATTATGTTTGCATAACATTGATTTCTTAAATGAACTATACGTAAAGTTAAAAAATGAAATAAGCCCCCCCCTGCTGGATGGTGGGACCCATGAGCTGTGTGGGTTTGGGCACAACTGCTTGCAAATTGGTTTTACATGAAGGATGCTTGTACTCACAGATTATCACTTATTGTTAAAAAAATGAAAACAAAACAAAGCAAAAAAGCAGAGGAAGATGCAGAAAAGTTACAGCAGAATGCATGATCTGGGATGGGTAGGGGTGGGGTGGGGGGAAGGGAAGGGGATATATGCCTGAACTGAATTGGAAAATGATGTATGAAATACACAAAGCATCAATAAAAAAATAAAATAAAAATCATCAAGAAAAAAATGAAATTAGTGGTTCTTATGTATACATAAATTTAGAGCTAATGTTAATTAGTGAGGACAGAGTTAGTGCATATAGTGAGGATATACCTAAAATTTCTGTGAATTGTGTAATTCACAAAGAGTGAAATTTCAAGTCTGAAATCTGGAGTTCTTAGAGATTAAATGTGGAAAACAAAAACAAAAGATGTAATTGGGATTCCCTTTGAGAATATAAGCATATTATAATATCATTGACTTCAAATTTTACACTATAATAATGTTAGTCCTAATTATTTTCATATGACAGCAATATGTATATAATACATTATTTAAAATCTAGTATACAAAGCAAGGCTTAAATTGTATTTGATTTTAGGGGACATGTTAACTTAGTCCTTTTTGTTCATGTAGAAAACTTCCAGCACAAAGAATTTTAGGATCTATATTCACTGCTCTCATAAGTATCATGGCCAATTCAGTTCACTGGAAGTGAATACATTTGAAATGGTTGGGTTTCACAGGACGTAAATCTTGAATAGAAGCACTAGAATAAAGAAGACTATCGCACCGCAATTATAAATGGTATATTTTTCCAACTACTATTTTTGTAAGTCTTTTTTTTTCCCCTCTTTATAAATTGTCATTTGAATGGCATTGCTTTGATATCCCAGACAACTGCTGCCATAGTTGCCAAAGGCAAAATGCTGCTAGCTGCCAACTGAGTTTTTAATGTTTTGTGTTGTGTTAGCATTGTTAAAATCAGTCAATGATTTTCTAACAAATCACGCCAGTGGGCTATAGTTGTTATGCACTGAAAAACAATCTGCTTCTGTAAAGACCTCTCTGGAAAATGGTAAAGTTAAATAAATGTAAATATGCCATGTTCATGCACAAAATTAGACGTTAAGCAGAAAAATGAGTATTTAACTGGATAAAAACCATTCAGCTGCAGAGATTCTGTACCTTCTCAATACTTTCTGTATGGCTTGAGCCTCGCGGGTGATATGGTTCTACAAGATCCCCTGGTCTGCTTGATTGTTTGGGCCTTCCTGGGCAAGGCCACTCTCCTGGGTGCTCTGTCTGATGGTCTCAGTGTTCCAAATGGTTCAGCTTGTTTGTGCTGGCTTTCCTCGACCTTATCACTCAGGTGGGTGGTCCATTCTGTCAGGTTTTTCTGGAGGAGGAGCTGGAGCACTATGTCAGTTCTGCTGGCAGCTGATATATGTTCCCTGGCCCTGCTGGTCATCACTCTGAGCAAGGCCAATCAGCTGGCTCCATCCCTCTGGTTTGCCTTGGTCTTTGCTTGGCACTTGTTTGGTCCCCTAGCTCCGCTCCTCCACCCAACACCGGATTCTAAGGGCACAGAGTAAACTCCGGAACTAGACTTAGATTGTGACTTCCCGATAGCTGCTCAAAATGTTGAGATGTAGAGAGGGGGCAGGGGGATGTTGAATACTTTTTTAGTGTGTTTCTTAGCCATCTTTAGTTCTTTTGGGAACTCTGTACAAATCCATAGATCATCTTGTACTTGGGTCATTTGTTTTATTGACAGTTATTTGAGTTAATCATATAATCTGGATATTAAGCCTCTATCAGATGTGTCACTGGTGAAGTTTTTCCGTTTGTTTTTTCCCACACTGTGGGATTTCCCTTCAGTTCTTTGTTTCTCTGGCTTTTTGAAGCTTTTTATTGTAATAAAGTTAGACTTGTTGGATGTTGACCTTAATTCCTGAGGAAATTATGTCCCATTTAGAAAGTCCATTCCTGCACCCATGTTTGGTAGCATACTGCACATGTTTTCTTCTAACAGTTTCAGAGCTTTAGCTTGCACGCTGAGGTCTTTGATGAATTTAGAGTTGATTTTGAGCAGGAACTGTGTGAAATATAAGAGTCTAATTTCATTTTTCCACAGGTGGTGAGCCAGTTTCGCCAGCACCATTTAAGGTGCTTCCTTTCCTCCAGTGTGTGTTCTTGAGACCTTTGTCTAAAGTGGCTAAAATTGCATTGACTCATGTTCTGGTCTTCAACTATGTTTCACCGAACTACGTGGCTATTCTTGTGGCAGTACTATGATACTTTTATGACTACAGCTCTGTAACATTGTTTGAAATCTGGTATACTAATCTCTCCAACATTGGTCTTTGTGCTCCAGATTACTTTGGCTATCAAGGGTATCTTATTCCATATAAATTTTGGAAATTTTTACCAATTCTCTGATGAATATCATGTGTATTTTGATTGGGAATGCATTAAATTTTTAGATGGCTTTTGGTAGGATGGTCATTTTCACAATATTAATTATTAAAATCCGTGAGAAAGGGAAGTCCTTGTAACTCCTCGTATCTACCTCAAAGCATTTATTCAAAGATTTAATTTTTCATTGTAGTGATGTTGAAAGTCTCTGGTCCAGTTTATTGCTAGATATTTTATTTGTTGAAGTTATTGTGAATGGGGTATTTTCCAAGTACTTTTAATCTGTTTGCCTGCCATTGGTATATTAGAAGGTTACTGTTTTTTTTGTAGAGTGATTATATAACCTGACATTTGGTTGAAAGTGTTCAATGTTTCTAGGAATTTTTGATGGAATTTTGGGGATCTGTTATTTACAATTTCATACAATCTGCAGATAAGGATAACTTGCCATCTTCTTTTCTAATTAGTACTCATTTAATTTCCTAGTTTGTCTCATTGCTCTACTAAAAGTTTCAAGCACTGTATTAAAAAGGAGCATGGATAGTGGACAACCTTGTTTATTTCCTGGTTTTAATGGGAATGTTTTCAGTTTTTCTTTATTTAGAATGATGTTAGCCCTGGGTTTACTGTGTATAGCTTTAATTTTCTTAAAGTATGCCCCTTCCATTTCATTTCCCTCTGGGACTTTTAACATAAATACATGTTGTGTTTTTTCAAAGGCCTTTTCTGCATAATTCAGATGACCATGTGATTTTTTTCATTGACTCAGTTTATATGATTTGTAACATTTTTTGAATTATGTGTACAGAACAGTCCCTGCACTTTGGATTCAAGCTAACTTGATCATGTTCAAAAATCTTTGTAATATATATTTGTATATAGTTTGCAAATATTTTGTTCAGGATATTTACATCTATATTCATTAAGGATAGGGGTCTATAGTTTTCTTTTTTGTTGGAACTTTACCTTGTTTTAGTACTATAGCAATGCTGACTTCATAGAAGGAGTTTGGGAATTCTCCCTCTCTTTCTATAATTTTGAATAATTTAAGTAGTTATATATCTTTAATATCTATTAGACTTTTATTATGATTACTTATCAATATATATATATATATATATTTATATATATATCAAACAATATACTATGAAACTTGGCTCTCAGTCACACAGTGTTTTAATAAATTTTATCATATATAAGTAAATAGTAATAACCACATTTTTCATATACTTACATTTTATAACACACAAAGGGAATTTATTGAATATGACAATCAATAACCTATGAAACACAGAAAGTAGAGAAATAAAACCCATAAAGATCATGAATCTTAATTTTTGAAGTTATAAGTCTAATTGAAAATAACTTTATTCAATAAGAAATAGTAAGATATAGTAAACATTTATGAAATATCACAGCAAGGGCTGGAGAGATGGCCTAGCGGTTAAGAGTGCCGACCACTGTTGCAGAGGACTCGGGTTCGATCCCCAGCACCCACATGGTGGCCGAGAGCTGTCTGAGGCTCCAGTTCCAGGAGAACTCCAGTTCCAGGGGAATCCAACACCCTCTTCTGACCTCCGCGGCATTGCACAACACGGGTGCACAAACTTACATGCAGACATTACATTCATACACATACAGAAATAAATAAAAAATAAATAAATAAAATAAAAAAAAGAAATATCACAGCAAAAATGGAATATAATACTTTAACATTCAAAATATACTGTTTCCAATTCTAGTTAACTAGTCCTATTTATAGGTCTTGAGCCAATTGTTTCCAGAATCCTTTTTTTTTAATTTTTAAATTTTTTTTTTGTATGTGTATGAATGTACTGTCTGCATGTAGGTCTGTGCACCTACATGTGGGTGCTGGGGATCGAACCCGGGCCCTCTGCAAGAGCAGTTGGCCCTCTTAACCGCTAGGCCATCTCCTCAGCCCAGTTTCCAGAATCTTAAGAAATACCTAGCTGTAGTCAATGAATTTAGATCTTTATTATTTTTCTCATTTCCTTTTTTTATTCATGTACTCCTTTGAGTAAAATCAACTGAAGAAATGCAAAAGGAGCTCCCATGGGCTACGGAATATAGGATGAGTCCAGATCATGGTAGTGCAATATACATATCAAAATCTAGAAGACGCCATTTCAAATGTTTATCATAGATAATAATTGAGGAGCTAGAGTTATTTACCCTGATTATAAATATTTTCATATATGGTGCAATAATTCATGTTGTCAACTTGCCACAATCCAGAATTATTTGAAGTGAGAGTTAATAAATATGTTATTTAATATTGTTGTTTTATTTATGAGTATGAGTATATTGACTTTTGTTAATGCATCCATGTCATACAATACCGTGGATATCAGAGACGGCATGTGTTCCTTTGGAAATAGAGTTACAACTAGCTGCTGTTAGCTACCATGCACTCACAAGTGTGGATTGAAATTTCTCATGTAATTCTGTTAATATTATATTTTCATGTACTTTAAAAAACAAGTTGAATAAAAACCTAACTGCACAGACATCTCTGGAATGATTGTAATATTTTCCATAAGAAGCACAACAATAATAATTTGCTCTTCCCCAAATTGTTTATTGAGCTTTTCTAGAAATCCTTATAATGGTTTTCTCACAGGAAGAATACTTCCCATGGAATAATAGAAATACAAAAAAGTGAATATAAGAAATTAGTGTTGATCAATACAATAAACGTGAAGGTTCCCCATATTCTTAAGCAAATCTTTAGGAACAGTAAATAATATGGAGAGAAAATATGGGAATAAGCAAAGAGATTTTCATTTGAGCTAAGACTATGTCAAAGTTTTTCAATATGATTTGTAGATACTTGGTTTTAGCTTTGAATAATAGTGAAGAATCAGGAGTCTAAGTATTCAGTTTATGTCATAATTTTTTATAATTTTTATTTTTTGTTGAGAATTTGTACAACTCATGCAATGTATACCAATCAAACCTAGTTCCTCATGCCCAAACCCCCTATCAGATCTCATGCATTACAACACCCAAGCTAAGCCCTATCAAGTCAAGCGCCCAAACCCCGCTGTTTTTCTGCAGAAATAGAACTGTTATAGTCTTGTTAGCATAATGATATATGTTAACTTTTTGGCTTTTGTTGTTGTTGTTTTTTTTAATTTTGGCTATGGTGATCGATATATGCATATGATTCATGTGAACATATGAACACACATAATAGAAATAAAAATGTATATTATCAATATATAATAGTCAATATATGTAATCTACACACATTAAATCATGCTTTGACACAATATATGTAATCTACACAATTTAAATAATGCTTTGATAATAAAGATGTACTGAATGATCTTGAGTCATGAAAAATGTCTTTCCCAGATAATAGATTTTTTTAATATTTTCTGAAAAAAATAGTATGATTTCAGTACTTCAGTGTTAACACTGAATTGCTACCTCTTTTTGAGGAGAAAACAGTCAACATTAAAGTAAGTTCTTTGCAGAAAACAAAAATGTATTGAAATCTTACCAATTATCAGCCCTGATTAAATTGCCAACAAAATATTTTTGAAATGAGGTACATGGACACAGGAGCTTCACAAACTGTCAGCCCATGAAAGGAAACAGCCAGAATTGACCAGAGTCCAAGTCAACAGCTCCAGAGAGAGTGGACTGTTTTACCTCTCATCCACCTGTGCCCCTTTTCTAAGCCTAGGGAACAATCTGCGGAAGAGGGGGCGTGGTAGAATGTAAGGGCTGTGATTGGGGTGAATGGTGAAACTACAGCAATGTAGTCTGGACACTCATTTGATCAACTTGATTGAACAAACAACCTGTCACCCCCCACTGGATGGTGGGGCTGTAGGTGTTTGGGCACAACAGCCTGCAGATAGGTTTTGTATGAAGGATGCTTGTACTCATGGATTATCACTTATAGCTAAAAATGAAAAAAAAAACTGAGAGAAAGATGCAGGACAGTTATGGCAGAATGCATGATCTGGGATGGGGTGGGGGGGGGAGGGAAAGGGAAATAAGCCTGAACTGAATTGGAAAAAATGTATGAAATGCACAAAGCATCAATAAAAACTAATTAAAAAAAAAAAAGAAAACAAAAGACTTGATTTCCTTTTTAAATTAAAAGGAGTTGTGTAGTATTTTTAGGCAGCATATTTCAGATTACCAGAATTTTATTAGTATCCATATACTTTATCTAGATAGTCATAGAAATGACTATACATGAGGAAAAGACTTCATCTGAATATATACGAGTGTATATATATATATATATATTCAGTAATTGACAAATAAAATTGTATACATATATTATGTCTCTATATATAATGGGATCTACAAACATGTATGCATTGTCAGATAGCTAAATTCAGCCATTCAATATATACTTTAGCTTACACTGTCAACATCCATATGCCTAGATTCAAATTTTTTTATATATAATTCCCCTATTAAGATTGAATTTGTCTTTAAATTCGTTAGAAGACTTAAATTGTTATAGTGATATTCTAGATACAAAACTATTTCTAGAATTGTCTATGGATACAACAGATCTCCATGAATAATACCAGATCTATTCAAGTAAACAGTAAAAATAACATTTAATTCTTCAATGCCATAGACCCTTTTCTGATGTTACATTTGAATTTGCTGTTCATTTTTCTCTTTTCTTTCTGGAAATTAAGAAGCTGTACAGTTATTTTTCAGGAAAATTGAATTATATTCTTTATTCATGTGCTTTGGTTATTATGAGCGTTTTAACACTGAAGAAAAAATTTCTACCTGTTATAAAGGTAGCTTAATTTTGAGGCAGATTAAAAAATGAGCATCAGGGTTTAATTTCATTCTTCTACAAGTGGTGAACCAGCTTTGCCAACACCACCTGCTGAAAATGCTGTCTTTCTTCCATTGTGTCTTCTTGGCCCCCTTGTCAAATATGAGGTGTCTGAAATTGTATGTGCTCAAGTTTGGATCTTCAGTTTTGTTCCATTGGTCAGCAGGTCTGTTTTTGTGCCAGTACCAAGCTGTTTTTATGACTGTAGCCCTGTAGTATACTTTGAAGTCTGGTATAGAGATACCCCTTGTATTTCTCTTTTCACTCAGGGTTGTTTTGGCTATTCAGGGACTTTTGTTTTTCCAAATGAAATGAAGTAGTTTTTCCCCAACCTTGTGAAGAAACTCTTGGGGATTTTAATTGGGATTGCATTAAATCTATACAAGAGTTTGGGTAGAATGGATATTTTTACTATATTAATTTTCCCAATCCATGAGCATGGGAGGTTTTTCTGTCTTCTGATGTCTTCTTCAATTCCCTTCTTCAGGGGTTTAAAATTTTTTTGTAGAGATCTTTGGTGTCTTTGGTTAGGTTTGCTACTAGGTATTTTATTGTTTTTGAGGCTACTGTGAGTGGGAAGGCCTCCTTCAATTCCTTCTTCAGTTGTTTGTTGGGGGCATAAAGAAAGGCTACTGATTTTTCTAGGTTAATTTTGTATCCTGCCACTTTACTGAAGCTCTTAGTCATTTCTAGAAGTTTTCTGGTGGAGTTTTTAGCATCTCTTAAGTAAATAATCATATCATCTGCAAAAAGAGATAGCTTGACTTCCTTTTTTCCAATTAGTACTCCGTTAATTTCCTTTTCTTGCCTTATTGCCCTAGCAAGTGTTTCAAGCACTATATTGAAGAGGAGTGGTGACAGCGGGCAGCCTTGCTGAGTTCCTATCTTTAAAGGGAATGCTTCTGTAGTAACCCCATTTTGGATATTTTTGCTGTGGGTTTCTTGTATATGGCTTTGATTACATTGAGGAATGATCCCTCCACTCCAATTCCCTCTAGGACTTTAAGCATGAAGGGATGCTGGATTTTGTCAAAGGCTTTTTCCGTGTCAATTGAGATGATGGTGTGGTTTTTGTCTTTCGGTCCATTTATATGCTTGATGATATTTATTGATTTTTGTATGTTGAACCATCCCTGCATCTCTGGTATGAATCCAACTTGGTCATGATGGATGAACTTCTTTATGTGGGTCTGTATGTAGTTTGCAAGTATTTTGTTTAGAATTTTTCCATATGTGTTCATAAATGAGGTGGGTATATAGTTCTCCTTTTTGGTTGTATCTTTACCTGGTTTTCGTAATAGAGTGATGGTGGTTTCATAGAAGGAATTTGCGAGAATTTCCTTTGTTTGTATCCTTCTAAACAATTTGAGTAATAATGATTGTAAGTCTTTTTGAAATGTTTTATAGAATTCAGCCATGAAATTAAACCCCTACCTCTTGCCCTGTACAAAAGTCAACTCCAGATGGATTAAAGACCTCAACATGAAACCCCAAATTCTGAAGGTGATAGAAGAAAAAGTTGGCAGCAGACTACAAGACACAGGTGCCAGAAAAGACTTCCTAAATCAGACAGCAGCTGCAAAAGAAATAAGATAGAAAATTGACAAATAGGAACTTATTAAATTCAAAAGCTTCTAAGGGAGAACCCTTAGAAGACTTGGAATGAACTTGCCACCTGATCCAGCCATACCACTCCTGTGCCTGTACCCACAAGCCTCATCTTACCACAGAGATACATGCACAGCCATGTTTATTTCAGCTCTTTACGATAGCAAGGAGTTGGAACCAACGCAAGTGCCCCTCAACTGATGAGTGGATAGAGAAAATGAGGTACATCTACACAATGGAGCTCTATACAAAAGTAAAGAAAGATGACATCATGAACTTCCAGGTAAATGGATGGAGCTAGAAGATATCATGCTGAGTGAAGTAACACAGTCCCAGAAAAACAAACAACGAATGATATCCCTCGTCTGTGGATGCTAGCACCAATTACCTAAGTGTATGGCAAACTGAGCTGTGTCAATGTGATCTGAAAACAACTGCGTTCTTATATTGTAGAATCCCTTAAAAAATAAACAAAGAAAGAAAAAAAAAAAGAAGAAAATGCTTAGAATACCAAAAAAAAAAAAAAGTGCAGCAATTGGGGCTGGAGAGATGGCCTAGCAGTTAAGAGCACTGACCGCTCTTACAGAGGACCCAGGTTCGATCCCCAGCACCCACATGGCGGCCGAGAGCCGTCTGAAACTCCAATTCCAGGAGAACTCCAGCTCCAGGGGAATCCGAGACCCTCTTCTGACCTCCGCGGCATTGCACGACAGGGCTGCACAGACTTGCATGCAGGCAGTACATTCATACACACACAGAACTAAATAAAATTAATAAAAATAAATAAATAAATAAATAAATAAATAAATAAATAAATAAATAAATAAACCCTTGCTGGTGTATTGATTTCAAGTAGCATGGGAACATACTGTGATTATTTCATCTGGAGTTGATAGAAAACCAAATAAAGGTAGACTTGTGTATGAAAATTTGCCCATGAGAATAAAAACGGGACTACAAAAAAAACCAACACGATTACTCTTGTGTTCACATTGCAGATTTTTGCATTTTTTTAGGTTTTTGCATTTGTTAAGAACCTTCTATTTGAATATCCCACAGTTATCCATATTTCAGATTAAGCTCTTCCCTTAAGTTTATTCTAAGAACTGTAAATAGATATGTTCAATTACTTTTAATATTTGATATTTGTGACATTGTTATAAAATGTTCTCAGACAGATTGACAGATATCCCTTCAGTTGGATTGAATTCTACATAAATTTTAGAGCCAATGCCCCCAGATTCATATACCTCACAAACTACAAATTCAATTGATCACAAAATTATTATTCCAAATTTGAAACAGTATACATTTTGGCTATTCATAAGAGAGAGCTTGTAGTAAAAAATGTTGTATAACTTTCAGTGGGGTTCAATTAAGATGATATGTAATTATAGAGGAGAAAGAAAAGTTTAAAATATCCCCACATATTTCTCTCATATTTTGTTTCTTTGCCTCTAATGCAGGGTTGAGTGGAAAGTTTGGCTGGAAGCCAACCTGCCCTTCATCCAAATCAGCCACAATAGAATCTACTGGATGGAAATAGAACATTTGCAGTTTAGTTTGGCGCTCAGTACATTCAACCAGTGCTATATTTATGTCATGATTCAATGGGCCAACTGCCCAGAGGAACTCTGTGTCTGGCTTTCCAGTTTTGAAATATGGAGAAGAGTTCATGACCACTGTGCTTTGTAAACCCACATTTTGGAAAATTATATTTCTCTGTTTAAAAAGGCTGTGAGATAGCCAGATGTGTGTTTTGGGAAAAATCAACCATTTTCTGAAAAGGCTTTTGTGAACAATTTCAAAAAGTCATTGGTATCAATTGAATTAGTTACACATTGCTTTCTGGCAGAGTGATTTCTGTATTTCTATAGTTCACTAACAATGGTAAGTATTTAAATTTTATTCAGAGATCCTACAAATATATCATTAGTGATACTGTGTTTTATTAAATATGTTTTAGGAGAATGTGTGACACAGTGGAATTAATTTGAAGTTCATGTCAGAGAAAACCAGATAGAAATCCAAAGTAATTCATGTATTTGCTGTGAAACATGTACAAACTTGTAAATAAACAAATTTATAAAGCACAAAATTTCCCAGATTTAGTCCTCTGAACCATCTCAAGATTCATATCATCAGGAGGTAACATATCTCAAATGGGAAAAATCAATGTAAACCCTGAAACCAACTCCTTAGGAAGCACTGACTATTGCTTTGCCCATTTTTCAGGAAGGAAATTGATGATCAAATAATTTCCACATCGTTAGGAAGGAAGCAACTGGCCAAGTTCACATCTAAATATAGACAAATGTGCCCTACAAAACGAAAATACATTTAAATGGCTCAATCACATGTATTATCATGTTCCTTTTGTGCTCACCATCATTTTAATCAACATAATTTTAATGTCATTGACATAATTTTTACATACTTCTGACAGTCCTTGAATTGATCATTAGGCCAATGTCAACAGCATTTTAAATGTTGGTTCTAGATTCTAGGGACCAGTTTGTATCGTAGATCTACAACTTTTATTCTACTGAACTTTGAGAAGTCACAACATTTACAAATATGGGGTTCTCACTTTCAAATCGAAGATGATCTTTGCATCTTCGGCATATTTTCACTTTTATTTATTCTTTGGTAATTTCTTACATGAATACAATGTACATGTATCACCCCTTCTTCCCCCACTTCATGACCTCCTAAGTTTATTTCTTCTTCCTCTTCCATCTTTCTTCTCCTCACTCCTCCTCTCCTTCCTCCTCTTCCTCCTCTTTCTCCTCCTTTTCCTCCTCCTCCTCCTTCTCCTCCTCCTCTTCCTCTGTCTTCAATAATCCATTGAGTCCAGTTAGTGCTGCATATTTGCACATGAGTGTGTGGACATCCAGTGAAGAATGACAACCTACTGCTGGCCATATCAGTGAAAACACTGACTCTTTAATTCTCAACAACAATCTCCTGCCAAGACTTCCATGATTATGTATAGGGTTTTGGAAGTCTCTCCCGTACATATGATGATTGTTGACTGATTGGCTTGATCTTGGGAGGTCACATGAAGGCAACCACATCTGCACTGAGTTCATGATTGCAATGGATCTGCCATTTCCAGAAGACACTTTTTCTGGAGTACTACCTGACTTTTGTCTGTTAGAATCTTTGCTTTTCCTCTTCTGTGTTGTTTTCTGGGCCTGTGTAGGAGGGTGATACGAAAGCTTTTTACAATAAGGTTGAACAACCCACAGTCCCTTAATTCTCTTCATTTTTTCCTGTTGTGAGGCTCTCTATTTCATTATCCTATTCTCTACTTTGTGAATGGTTCAACCTAGTGTCTGCCTGTGTGGAAGTCAGGTCTAGGTTGGACTCTATTTCACAGAGATCCGTGAATATGAATGTTGCTTTTTAAAATGACTAATTTGAATAATACACCATTAGATGAAATGTTAGCTCTTCAAGATGTTTAGTAATGGTGGATATTCAATTATATCAGTTCTTACTAGGTTCTTTTAGACTTTTAGTTCTAATTCCCAAATTATGATATATCAAGTTTCATACAGTGCTACAATGTAAACGAATTGGAGTAGAAATCAAAATCAAATTCTGAGTTTGGTCATGTTTTAACAGTGACACTAATGAACCACGCACATGTGCAAAAGTACTAATCAGTATAAATATAATCCCACAAAAATCTTCAGAATAGCTAGAAGAACCTCCTGTTATTATCTTAAAGTGTGGTGGAAAGGATCATGTCATATTAATGAAACTATAATTAAAATGCAATATTAAGTTAATATTATTCTGATCATTAATCATTCCCAATAATTTTGCCATAATAAAATTAATTTTTGTTGAGAAGTGTGAAAAGTACACATGTCTCTTGATCACATCCTATGATTGATGAGCATGAGTCATCTGAATACAGTACATTCAGTGTTTTAAAATACAAATATAAATAGGCCTATAAATTGTACGCTAAACAGCAGAACTCTTACAATTGAATACAACAGATCAGAAAGGAGCTTATGACAAATACCATTACTTTCCTCTGAATATGAGGAAGTGAATTACTCAAAATGTTAATAATTAGAATTCACAGAGCTCCACAGGCTACTGGATGGGATAATCACACTTCTTTTTCACTAAAATGCATTTAGTCTTCACTTATTCAAATACCCCTAATGAGGACAGGACTGATTATTTTGACCCTTTGTACACCACTTCTTTCCAAAGCCAAATTTTGTCCAAATAAAAACTAATTTGAGCAGGTAATCGTGGAACATTCCTTTAATCCCTGCAGTCAGGAGGCAGACACAAGGGCAATCTCTGTGAGATGGAGTCCATCCTGGTCCACATAACAAGTTCTAGGCTAGCTGGGGCTACAGGGAGAACTTGTCTTCAAGCAACAACAACAAGAGCAGCAGCAACAGAAACAACCGCAATATATGCTAAATTAAAGGAAAACAATATTTATTTATTTATTTCACTCCGTACATATACCAAATTTACAAAATCTGAAAATAAACTATAGGTTAATTCCAAAACAAGGAAGACACAAAATTTTCTTACATAAAATTGGAATTTTTGTATCCCTGAATTGTGAAAGTAGTCAGGAAAAAATTGGTATTTTTTAAAAGATTATGGCAAAGTCTTGTAAGTCATTTATAATCATTTCATTCATCATCTTCTCAGATAATAGTATTTGATAATTTGCCACATGTGTGATAGAAAACTCTTCCCTCTCCCCTCTCATCGAAAGTAATACTAATTGGGAGCACATGCAAATGACTTACAGATCTGTATTTGTAAGGACACATAAAGCCCAAGGTGTTGTGTTTTGTGGGACTGTATGTGTGCATGTTTGTGTTGTACTTTAGTACAGTATGTATGCAAGTTCATGTATGATGGTATGTTTATCTGAACATGTATGTGGAGTTCAGTGTCTACCTAAGGTGTTTTACGGGTAGTATTCCTCCTTGATTTTTGAGACAGGGTCTCTTACTATGACTTGGAGATCATCAAGTATATGCTGGACTGTCTGGGTAACACGCCACAGGGAATCTCAACTCTCTGAATCCCCAGAGCCAGGATTAAATTTAAGCACCACCATGCTCATTCACATTTAAACAAAAATACGGGTCGTAGGAATCAAACTCAGACACTTAATGCGTGTAAAGTGAGCACCAAGCTGTGCTTTGGAAGAAGCTTATGCTGTGTTTTTACTGTGCTAAATCCACTTTAATGGAAAATTTATCAGAGATTTGGTAACCACATCCTATAAACTGATTCTAATTTACATTACACACTGATCATGTCAGAATATCCTTACTGACTGAACAAAGTACAGTATGAGATTCAGGCTTATGGGATCATTCTGAAAGGTGGGTTTACAGATCTTTAATTTTCATTCACAGAAGAGAAAAGTATATAAGCAGAATCTTGCAAAATTTCATGCCCTGGACATAATTTAAATGGGTTAAATCATTCCTAATGTATCATGCTAATTAGCAAGCCATAACACGACTGTTTTACAATATCCCTGGGATGTTGTTTGTATTGTATAAGGAAGCACAGCATTCCTCCATGGTGCTTCATCCCCTGCCTCCAGGTTCCTGCACTGAGTTCCTACAGTGGACTCCTTAAGTGTTGAACTGGGACCTGGCAGATGTAAGATGAATAAACCCTTTCCTTCCCAGATCAATATTGGTCAAATTATTTTGTTGCAACAATATGAAAGCAAACTATAACAGTGTGTATATGTGTGGATGTGTGAGTTCTTATTTTTCTTGGAGAGTGTATATGCCTACCATGCTGTGTGTGTGATGATCAAAGAACAACCTCGGGTGTGGATCCTCATATTTCTCCTTATTTGAGCCACGGTCTCTTATTAACCACCACATATGCCATGCTAGATGGGTAGGTGGCCTAGGGAGCACCCAATGAATCTCCTGTCTCTGCTTCCTATGTTGCTGTATGGGTCCTATGATGACAATTGTAAAATACAGCATCTGGCTTGATCTGTTCTGGGAATCCGAGCAAGGATGCTCTTGCTTTTATGACAGACATTTTACTCAATGAGCCATCTCCTTACCCCAATACTTTTTATTATTATTTTAAGTTTCCAAAGGACACAGATATAGGCAATCTTTTTATCTGGCCACTCATCCAGTCACCCTAATGTGTTTTATTTTTAGTACATTGAAATTTTAAATAAAATGTTGATTTATTTCTAATATGGTAGAAATATAAAATTTGAAAAACCATGGGACAATATTAGACTGTTCAGTGTTGTCATCCTCTGCTGGCTCTTCTCTTCACAGCTGCCAGTGATAAAGCTATCAGAGTTCATTGCTCATATTTGGCCTTTGGCAGAAATAATGTTTCATTATGTGCAGCATCATGATTGCTTTGTAAATATAATTACCATATATTTTTTAGAAGCAGGAAGTCGTATTTAAGAAGGTTGACAACTCAGAATGGTATTTCCAAGTCCCCAAAATTCCTCAGTCAGCTAATATTTAAAAATAAGATGTGCAGAAAAGAGGAAATGAAAAAGAAAGAAAGAGGGCTGGAGAGATGGCCTAGGGGTTAAGAGCGCCGACCACTCTTACAGAGGACCCGGGTTCGATCCCCAGCAACCACATGGCGGCCTAGAGCCGTCTGAAACTCCAATTCCAGGAGAACTCCAGTTCCAGGGGAATCTGAGACTCTCTTCTGACCTCCGTGGCATTGCACGACACGGGTGCACAAACCTGCATGCAGACAGTACATTGATACACATACTGAAATAAATAAAATTAAAAAAAAAAAGAAAAAAAAAAAGAAAGAAAGAAAGAAAGAAAGAAAGAAAGAAAGAAAGAAAGAAAGAAAGAAAGAAAGTTATTCAATGTTATCTGGTCATTCAGTACTGGATTGAATAAATGCTGAGATATGATACTTAGAAAATAGTGACTCACTGAAAATTTGGTGCTCCATTTGTGGAATTGTATAATTAATTGACTTATTAGATCAGTATTTCATATATGATTAATAAAATCTTTCTAGATATGGCTCGTTATTTATTTGCTCACCTAGTAAGTGGATATGATTTAATCATGTATTTCTTTTATTTATTTACTATTTTTATGTGTATTAGTGTTCTGTCTGCATGTAGATTGGTGCACCCATGTCATCGCGGAGGTCAGAAGAGGGCATCAGATTCCCCTGGAACTGGAGTTAAAGACGGTTCTTAGCCACTATGTGGGTGCTGAGAATCGAATCCCGGTCCTCTGCAAGAACAGTCGGTGCTCCTAACAGCTGAGCCATCTCTCCAGCCCCTAATCATGTATTTCTAAACATTTGTACTACCATGTCCATTAAACTTTCTTATCAATGACCAAGCAGTGGAATAATCTGAGTGTCCTTCAATCGATGCACACATAAAGAATATGACATACTTACACATGAAATATTATTCAACCTCAATGAATGAAACCTATTTTGCAAAAGATTGGATGAAAATAATAGTGATAAAAATAAAAGAGATTATCTCTACTAATATTAAAAAATATTAGTAGAGAAAATATTACCTGAAATATGCCAAATACAGTAGGACCTGAACCAAGAAAATCTACTTATGTGAACAGATTATAAAAGTTAATTTCATAAAACTGAAAATAGAATCATATTATCCAGAGGCTGAAAAATATATGAGATTTGAGTTAGCCATTCCACATGTATCATATATTATCCCATCTTCTTGAATGTCATAAATACTTATTTTATATTTCAATGAAGAATTAACCTTAAATAGTTAAATTGGGCAAGAAAACAGAAAAGCAGGAAAGTCATGAAGAGCACAGTTCAGAAATACTGAATGTAAAATGTTTAGTAAATGTTTCCTTTGAGTTGCTAAGTTCTAGTCCTTTCTTATTTCATTGAAAACATGAGGAAAGTTACACAAAAGTGCCACACAAAGCAGTTCCTTGTTGCTTTCAAGAAAATTTGAAATTGCTGCCACTCCCTCAGCAAGAAATATTTACTTCACTAATGTCATCTTCCTGCCCTGCTGTTCTGATTTTATGCCTCTGCACACAAAATAACATTTTTGTTTCAATTCTGAAACACAGTGGAACACTCTAAAACATATTTTAAATGGTAATCAAAGCTAACATGTATAATTCTGATAATATGGATGATTCAATGGAAATAATTACAGTATGAATAGCTAAGACCAAAGTCATGCATGCCAGGTAACAGCAGCTCTGTCAGAACTCAGCCTCTAAACACTATAAGCTCCAGTCATAGTCAGATGTATCTCACTATTAAAAAGAGCAAATTATGCAATATATGATTCTTAGTACAGTGGACTTATTGGCTTAGCAACAATGAAATAATACTTTTAATGTGTTTCAATTGAAGGTGTTGTACTTATTTGTAGCCTTCAGTATCTTCATTTTATTATATTTTATAATATACCATAACATAGTCATTACTATTAGAAGGATTCATTGAATATAAATTATATGCATTTTTCCACATATAGAATATATACTGCCAAATTTGTACTAATAAATCACATGCACATTTTGAAAATTAAAAACAATTTGTTTGAATATATTTATTTAGGACTACAAATAAGTGAAGATTTTTACAATACTTTAGAGTACTAACAAGTTTTCTTATAACTATTGAGATAGATGTTATAGATAGTATTAGATGCTAGCATCTTAAAGAATGTACAGCCTTAAAACATGAGATTTATGTGCATAAATTACATATATCATTTGAAATGTAATATAATTGTATTAGGACTTAATAAAAGGAATTTAAGCCAAAGGAATAACTTTGAATTCTAATCTGTGAGATTTACTTTGAAATTAAAAAAAAAAGAAAGAAACACTAAAGAATTATTTTGTGGAAACGACAAAAAACTGCAGGGCACTGAAGAATATTGCTTGTGAAAAGTAGTAGTATATGCCACGGAAACAGCAGGCTTTGCACAGGTCAGAACTATGTACAAAGTCATGTAAATTCGAATAGCTGTTAGGTCAGATAGAGGACCAAATAGAGTGCTGTTTTCCCTTTCTTACAGTACTAAAAATTCTCTCATGACTTCATGTATTTTCTCGCTCTGTCCCACACTCTTTGATTTTTTTTTAATTTCCTTTCCTCTTCCTTCCTACTTCCCTTTGTGTATTTCTTTCTTTACTTCCAGTCATCCATCAGAAAATTATAACATTTTAAAGACTTTCAAGTTGGGGGAGATGGCTCCATCAGTAAAGTGCTTGATTTGCAAAAAAGAGGACATAATATGACCCCAGCACTCACAGAAAAATCCAAGTGCTCTGGAAATCAAATTCATAATCACAATGCTAAAAAGGCAGAGACAGGAGGAGCCCTGTCCCAGGGATTCCTGGCCAGCTCCCTAGCTGAGTCTGTGACCTCTACCATTTGGTGGTGAGAGACCTTGATTCAAAACATGAGGTGGAGCATGAGAAAGTTCCTGATGCAAACTTTGGCTTTTCCACACATGTACATCACATTGTAAAACACATGTGCACCGCCTGCTGATTCTTTTTACCTCTGCTATTTGTGACTCTGTTTTTGTTATTGAATTTTTTCTTGGTTATGTTTTTGCTACTTCCTTGTGTAGTAATATTGGATTATATAGTGATATAAGTACATTTTATTGGGCCTCCTCTGCTATGAAATAATACATGATTGTTTTAGGGTTTTTTTTTTTTTTTGCTATTCATTAAAGAATTTCAACCTTAAGAAAAACCACATGTGCACATGCACAGTTACAGACACATTCACAAATGTGCAGACACACTAAATTAAAAATGAAAATAATTTTACACATTGCTTATTATTCATGAAAATCATTTTGTGTATTTTATTCATTTGGAAATGTCCATTGCAGCAATGAGATTTTAAAATTTCTTGAAAGTGAATATGAAAGAGAAAGACAGGGTATCTGACAAATATAAAAAATGACATGAAAGGAAAATTTAATAATATTTATTACTGAGTAAATTTTATAGAAACCAAACATGCATATGTTACAAATTCTTTGTAATTAAATTATAAATGCATGGATAAATTAATTTATTCCCATTTCAACATCTGCTGGGACAATCTCATTATTTTAAATGTAAAATGTAACACTTGATATCTCAACATGTTACATAAAATTCACTATACTCACATTTCATAGCTAACCATAAATTGATATATATATATATATATATATATATATAATTATCCATTATCTTTGCCACTCTTTGCCATTTTGATTAATTTGAGTCACACAGTGTGTACTTAGTATGTGGATTCTTTTGTTTATCATGGAGACATTCATCTAGGTTCTGCAATATACCCATTGACTCTTTTATTTTCATTAGTTATACTATTGCTTTAATATTATTATACATTAATAATCCATACTGAGTTCCATGAGCTTTGGCTTGCTTTTATTTTGAAAACATTATGGATGGGTACACTTGAATATGCTGTCCATGACAAATGTGTGTAAATGTGTACATATATTTTGTACATTAGTGGAGAAAATATTGCATACATCTTGAGTTTAGGACTGAGAGTAAGTTTCCAATGTATTTTTGCTAATTTGAATCCTCTATACCAATGTCAAGCACCTTGGTAAAGTCACAGTCGAAATATTCATGATGATCAAAGACCTTCCTACTTAAAAGCATTTATTTGTAATTTTTCTATCCATTCCTCTGAAGTTTCATAATAAAACAGCCCACCATAATTGATTTTAGGAGAGTTTTGTGGGTGATTAATGATTCTTAAGTGAAAAAACATTGCTAGTCTAGTCTAATTTTTAAATATTTTCTTTGGTTATGGATGGTATTTCATTAGAATTCAGCAAAAGAAATAGATGTTGAAATTTTTCCAAATTTTTGATAATTTGTAACATCTTGTCCCATCCTATATATTTCTCCTAAGGAAGTAGAGCATATGATAATATTCATTTGTATACAGATTTTTTTCAATATCCATTTGTAAAATTGAAAATGGTTTAAATAATATAAATGTTTGGTTAAACTGTGAGCAAAATACATGGTGGAATATTTCTAGCAAAAATAAGGAATCAACTTTTGACACTAATAACATGTGTTCTAGTTTACTCTCAGTTGTTGTGATAAAAACAATGACCATAACCAACTTGGTTAACAGCACAGTTCATCATCAAGGGAAGCCAAGGTAGGAACTCAGGGCAGGAACATGGAGCACAAACCATGGAGGTTTACTACCTACTGGCTTGCTCCCCTGGCCTGTGCTCATTCTGCTTACAAAACACAGCACGACCTGCCCAATGGTGGCATTGTTCACAGTGGGCTGGAAACCCCATATCACTTTGGAGTACCAAGAAAATACTCCACAGACATGGCCACAGGCTAATCCAATGGAGAAAATTTCTCAATTCTTATTCCTTCTATCTAGGTGTATCAAGTTGACACCTAAATCTATGCAGAACATGCTTGTCTCCACAAAAATTGAAGCAGAGTGAAAAATAGCAGGTAAAATATTGATATGAACAAGACCCCACTTATCTGATTTCTATCTAATGCAAGTAATCAGAGAATCACATTAAACAGAGAAGCTGTTTTCCTGTAGAGGACATAAGGAATTTCATGAAGTACATATTTTTACGATTTTGATACTGAACTTAAGGATACATAAAACATTTCAACAAATGGGATTAAACTTTTCACATTACGGGAGGTACCAAAATGGCTTAGTATTTAAGAGCACTCTTTGTTCTTGTGGAAGACCCAGGTTCAAATCCCAGCACTTATATGGTGGTTAACAACTGTCCATAACTTCAGTGGCAGGGAATGTAACACCCTCCTCTGTCCTCCATGGTCATTGCATGATAAAGCTGCACTTATATACTTGCAGCCAATGCATTCATACACATAAAAAATTAAAATTAAAGAGATTTAGCATTGTGGAATTCATTTTATATTAGTGTCAACTCAGACGTGTATAAATAAAATTTAGAAACAGAGTTTAATTTCCTTTAAAATTTTGATACTGTATATTTGTTGTATAAAGCTATAGGTTACATGATATTTTCATTTAACTTTGTCATTTTGCTATGAACTTGCTTTCTATCATTCCATTACCCTGTCTATACTCTGTCCTGTATCTTACTAGCTCTCTTTCTATTTCCAAATGGACCATTGTTTATTTTAGTACAGTGTTGTATAGCAACATTCCTTCCTAGAGAGAGGAGTGAGATCATAGTACTTAGGAAAGAAAATAAATTTACAAGTAGAGGAAGCACATAAAGAAATAACAATCACAAGGCCCCTTCTCAAGCTTTTAAATGCAAGAAATAATTACCAGAAGGAGTCCCCTTTCTTCAGTGGAGTTGACCACAAGTTGTTCAGGGCTCCAGGAATGCAGCTGTTGAGAGTTATTGAGTATATTTTCACTGATGTGACTTTTTGATGTTTTGATATTTTCACTGATGTGACTTGTAGGAGTCACCCAGACTCCTACAAGAAACACCTCACTAGTGCTTCTCTGCTTCCACTGAACTCAGTGGTTCACTAAGCTAAATTTGTGATTCTTTCAACTACTGTCAATGACTTACTTGGTGAAGGTAATGTTTTTATCACATTTCTCCAGGAAAAGTCTCAAAATACACACACACACATACACACACACACACACACACACACACACACACACACACACACACACCAATATGTTCTTTACGTGATGGGGGCTCACATCTGTACACATGCATTCCTGAATGTGGGATAAAGACATTGTGTATGTGAAGCTAGCCTATGATACGCTGTAATTTCAGATTTCCTTATTTACTTGGAAAGCCCAGTCACAAAACAAACTGTTTTATTTGGTTGTATTCCATTTTCTTATTTGTTTAAAAAATGTTAGTAAACTATGTAGATTTATTCTATTTTTCTAATGTGTAAGCACAATAGCATTTTCTATTTAACATAGGTCACAGAGGATCTGACAAGTAAAATAAATAACAAAAAGTATTTGTGTCAGATTAACATTCATTTTAACAGTTATTTGAAAGTTTAGCATGTTAGCTTAGCTTTTAGTTCTTTATTCAAACATATTTGCATAACATTTACTTAAAAACAGCCTAAATATGTGAAAATGCTTATTAATCATTGCAGTGAATATTCTAGCTGTAAAATGTAGCCTAGTTATTTTGACAGTACTGCAAATTTTGCATGATTATATAAAATGTGAGTTCTACAGATGTGCATAAACAATATTTTGTTTCAATTTTTTAAATTAACTTTTGGAAGTTCCATCCATGGATTTTGATCATATTCCTCTCCTCTCACAACTCCTCACAGATTCATTATCTGTTCCCCACGTATTAACCTTAGTATTTTCTTTTCATATGAAGCCCAATTTGTGTTTCTGCTGTCTGCATATCTGTAATTTATCAATCCAGTTCTCTTTTTTTCTGTACAGTTATGTTATTAAGTTCTAGGTGAATTTCCTTTCGCCATGAGCTAATCACTTATGGATACATCTACTCTGCTTCCTCTTTTCCTGAAAAATTTTCTGCTTGTAAGGAATATGGGGAAAAGGAATCTATGTGAGTTTTATCTCTATTTTTTCATGTATTTGAAAGCAATTTCATAAACTGAGCATTAGCTGTCAAAAATGATGCTGTCAAGCCCTGTAGCAGGACATATCCAAATGAGTGGAAGTAGGATATTCTGAAGAGTACAATCCAGTGATGGATGGGAAATAATTCTCAATTTTAAAAGTTGCTAAGTTTCAGATGATTAATCAGGTATTGGATTTGTTATGACTGATTCCATCCCTTTTAGAAGAGTTAGATTTGTGTGGAGATAGGTGCAGTCAGTCACAAACTGATATTTTGCAAGAGTAAGTTACTTACATTTTGAAAACACACATAGACACTTGCACATACACAGGAATATTTATAATATAAAATGTTGTAATCTTTAATTAGAAATACTGAATTTTCTCATTGAGCTCATATGAATTAGAAAAGAATTTAACAGACCTGCCAATTGTCAACCAAATTGTATGCTATGTGCAAATATTTAAAAGTTATCCTGATGTTTCTTGTTTAAAAACTGTATTTTAAAATATGAAAAAGTAAATACAATTATTTGAAACCATGTTTATCCCACTTTTTTGAAAGTATAAACTGTAGAGAAGAAGTTACAGAGTGGAAGAAATTTAGTAGATAATCATATAATTTTTATGGTTCTATTGATTACTCAAATCTGTTTGGGGGAGTATTTTTGAGACAGTGTCTCCCTTTAGTCCCAGTTGGCCTGGAGTTCTCTCTGTAGACCAGCTAGCCTTGAACTCACAGAGATCCACCTGCCTCTGGCTCCCGAGTGCTGGAATTAAAGGCTTGCTCCACCATGCCAGGCAATTACTCAAATTTTAACTTGTACATGTATAACTGATATGGTGATTTTTAAATATAACTACTTTGATGGTATTGAACACTCTTTTTGGTTACAGGGTTTTTTCCTTAATACAGTTGTATATATATATTAACACTTATTTAGGTAATGTCTTTGTTCTGTGCTAATATACATTAGGGTAGAAAATTATAAATAGGAAAAATGTTCTCATCCCCCAGAAGCAAGGAAGACTCTCAAGGAATTGGCATCTGGCAGGTCTTGTTCCTTAATAATCAAATGGAAGAAAACAAGGGGAAGATGAGACCATTTCTTCAGGCATATTTTAGACTTGCAATGATTAATTAATAAATATTGGGACCTCACAGGTAAATCAAAGTCTCCTGTTGAGCAGTACTACGCAAAATGGTTGTTTTGAAATTAAATTTGCAGGAAAGGTATTTTGAGGAATAAATTTAGATAATATAAATTTGAAATGTAAGAAGTATTTGTGATTTAGCATATTAAGTAATTTAATATTACCAAGAAAATTCAATATTTATACTGATATAATGACTGAAAATATCGTTTAAAAGAATGATGATGAAATAAGAATATTAAAAAATTACTCCTTACAAATTTGTATTTATGAAAATACGAAGGTTTAAGTAAATTCCTCAAGAGCTGTGAAATGCTGGCCAGAGTATATGAATATACTATAGAAACAGAATGCATACATCAAAGAGTATAGCAAAGTTCTCTAGTTCTTATAATCTTATCCATCCTCTTCTACAGGCTTTCCTGGGCCTTCATTTTAGGGTTCACATTGTTTCTTCTAGAAAAGGTAATATATATTATATCACACACACTCACACACATATATACATATATATGTATATATCACATATATGCATCTATGTACGTATATGTGTGTGTGTGTGTGTGTGTGTGCATGTGAGTGTGTGTATGTGTCAACAATATGGTTCCCTAAAGGAAGAACTGCAGAATGACAATGTTAGTATATATGCTAAAATTCAAAACTGCCCACTGGTAGATAAAAGCTATAGGCAATCAATGAATCCTGAGAGAGGGAAAATCAGTTTTCTTCAGGAATGTGCCAAAGTAATCCCAAGTGACCAGCCTTAAAGTATGTACATATGAGCAGCACAAAATGAATAATTAGGTTACATGTGTGACAGTAATAATTAAAGAGGTGGTCATAAATTTGAAAAGAGTGTGGGCACAAGAGGAGCTGGAGGGGTCGCAAAGGGGTAGATATGATGTGAATTCATTACTCATATGAAAATTCTCAAAAAATGAAAAATTAAGATAGTTTATAACAAGGATACTCTCACAATATCCTCATCACCACTGCCTCAAACTTTCACACTTTAACAGGTATATGTGTTCCAAATAAGGAAAGAAGAATATCTGGAGACCAGGCTTATTATATTGAATCTCTGGGCTTGCTATTGGACGGTCTGTATCCAAGGTGACCTCAATATTAGCCTAGCTTTCTAATCAAAGTGCTCCATTCTCTTTTCTATAGATTCTTCCTCATGACTAATTCTAGAGCCAAAGTCGAAAGCTGTATCAGATCCAGGCTCTTATAATGTCCTATGATCCAGGGACGACCATCACTATTGCCTAAAATAGCACTGCACCTAAAAAAAGCAATACATAAATTTGACTCTGTGGATCCAGCCTTGACTAGATAACTTATTTATACAGTAATCTTATAAGCAGTCCATGAAATAGCTAGCCCAGAGTCTAAAGAAGATAATTCCCTGTGAAGGCATTTTGCTAAAGTATTGAAGAGATGCCTAATTCTTCTACTGTTCAGAAATCAATCCAAGGGAAGAAGAGAAGGAAAATCCAAAATTATAAAATAAGTGAATAAATAATATACACACCTAGAAGAAACAGACTTATGATCTTCCTATTAATCTTCAAGATAATTATCTTAAATCAGTGACCCATAAGAGAGAAAACACATGTATACACAAACACACACACACACACACACACACACACACACCTCACACGACCACACACACACATACAAACATATACACACAAGATGAAGAGAAATAAGGAGAGCAAAAACAAAAAAAAAATAACAACATTAATAATTAGAAAATCTAGAGTTAAAGAACTGAAAATTCCATAGAAAACTTTTATAGCCAACTCGATTGGAAAAAATAAGCAAGATCAAATATAGGTCACTTAACAATACTCATTCAGATGAGCTAAAGAAAGGAAAAAACTAAAGATTACCTAATAATTTAAAAAATCCTGTGAGTCTTACAAGATTACATCAAGGGAATCAATATGAAACTTATTATGGTCCAGAAAGAATGGGCAAGCAGAATGAGCAGAAAGCTTCTCTGAAAAATAGAGTCCACACAGCCCAAATAGAGAAAGTATTATTAATATCTATGTCAGAAAAGAAGAAGCACATAAATTACACAAGAATCTTCCCTTGGATAATTTATAGAAAAAATATTGACAAATCCATAGGGAGCTGTGCAAACATTAGGAAAAATATCTTTTTTATTATTATCATGTAGTCTTTAGTGAGACTTCACAATGGACCCTATTTTATTTACTTATTCTTGTGAAGAACCAAGTGTACTATCTTAATAGGTTTTAGAGGGTAAAATAGAAGTGATAAATTGGAAATCCTGAAAGAAATGGATAAATTCAGAATACTTTTTGTTAGGAATATCAGGGAGGGTACTCAGTCTGATTCCATAATGAAAAAAAAAATGTTAGCAGGGAAACCTGTAAAGATAACTATAATGATCAACTTAATTTCCCTAAAATTAGTTATTCCATAATTCTCCATGATTTATTTGTCATCATATGTGTTTAAAAGAAAATGTGTTGAACCAACCCAAGTGCCCCTCAACCAACGAGTGAATAGAGATAATGTGGTACATCTACACAATGGAGTTCTATGCAGAGGTAAAGAAAGATGACATCATGAAATTTGCACGTAAATGGATGGAACTGGAAGATTTTATGCTAAGTGAAGTAACACAATCCCAGAAAGACAAAAGAAGAATGGTATCCCTCATCTGTGGATGCTAGTACCAAGTACCTGGTTGTAAGACAAACTGAGCAACATTAATGATATAGTCCACATGATCTAAAGGTAACTGTGCTCTTGCATTGTGAATCGCTAAACAGGTTCTAGAGCTGACCTAACATTTAATTTCAGACCTCGGGTTTTTGGTATATGATGGAGGGTATGTGTGCATCTTTTAGAGTAATAAGGTATTAAAATGGAAAAATGTGAATCAAGAAATATGATATGGAAATAACATGCAGTTTGTTTCCAAAGGATACAATTTTTTCTTAATTTTATTTATTTTTGTATGTGTATGAGTGTAGTGTCTGCATGTAGGTCTGTGCACCAGTGTCGTGCAATGCCGCGGAGGTCAGAAGAGGGTCTCGGATTCCCCTGGAACTGGAGTTCTCCTGGAATTGGAGTTACAGACGGTTCTTAACCACCATGTGGGTGCTGGGGATAGAACCCGGGTCCTCTGCAAGAGCAGTCGGAGCTCTTAACCGCTAGGCTATCTCTCCAGCCCCAGGATACAATTTTAATATAGGTGCAATGTAATAGGCTGGTGCAACTTAGCCTTTCTTGGTGCTTAATGACCATATTTATCACCCATACCAATTTGGCTGTGGGACCTAAGGGATAACTTTGTTCCTTGCCCTCAGAGTTCAACTGAGTCTTAGGGGATTATGCATGGGGGCATCTCTTGAAATGTCCTGAAAATGTGGGTCACCAAACTTCCTGTTCAGGGAGGTCTTGGAGAGCCACTAATGGGACTTCAGCCAGTGTCCAGTCTATAAAGAAGAAAGTCTGGTCATGCTTCGGAAAAGTAAGCCTGGTCTAGCAAGACCTCATTTTGTTCTCAAGTGGACGGAACTGGTAATTGATAAGCTGAAAGGAGCAAGGCACTCCCACCCTCCTCCTTCCTCCCCAAAACCCTCTGAGAGACCCCTGAGGACCAGATCCTCAACTGACCTTGAGAAAACAAAAACCTTGGTTAATCTGGGCTAACTGTGTGGTCCTAAGCATTGAAAAGGAAAGTGCAATCAGATACAAATAATCAGTAAGTCTAGAGAAACTGTACTGCAGACATAGAACTTGAGATGTTAATAAAGAGACAAAAAAGAAAAGAGAGAGAGAGAGAGTACTGTTGTTTAGCCTGTCTTCAGTTCTTACTGGCAACTGCATCAACTCTGTGGCTGCCACCACTTTTGGCACTCCTCCAAGACATGAGACACAGCTTTGTAACCTTCCAAAAATGGACTGAGGATTCATGTCTCTCCAGGAATCCTCCAAACCTTCAATGCCAGATGGGGACCACTGAGATATCCAGCTTGTGGACTAAACAGCTAAGGCTATGTCAGCCTCCTCAGAATATAGACTGCCATTGTTGGACTACCTGGGCTATATCATGGAGGCCAGTGCAAGGGGACCTAGACAGGACTTGTGCTTACTGGACTTCATTTGGATGGCCATGGGAGGGAAAGACCCCCATGTAGAGCAAAAGTGCAGGATTGATAGATGTTTGGGGTTGCCAAGGAGGAACTTTCAAGCATTTCCTTAAAGAAAACATGACATCTTTTAGGAAAAAAAATCCTACAATTCAAGTGATATGTGTGTGTGTGTATCTGTGTGTGTGTGTGTGTGTGTGTGTGTGTGTGTGTGTGTGTGTGTGTGTGTGTGCGTATTATACTGTAGCAATACAAGTTGAAGAGAACAACAGCAAAAGAACTGAAAAATGCTGGAAAGACTCAGAAATAGATACAGGACATGTATGGTAGAGTGCAGGGACTTGGGTGGGATGAGGGGCATGGAAAGGGAAGTGAATCTAGATTTGATTGAGAAATGATGTATGACTTATGGAAAAGTTTAATAAAAATATTTATATTAAGAAATGCTATATAGTGAAAAAAATAGTAGAATATGTGAATAAAACTTATCCCCATGGGGAAAAATAAGAAAATGTGCTTACTGAAATAAAAACAATAAAATATTAAAAAAAAAAAGCTGCAAAGATGGTCAGGTGGTTAAGAGCAGTGGCAACTTTTTCAGAGGACATGGATTTGATTGTCAGCACCCACATGTGACTAACAACCATCCATAACTGCAGTTTCAGAAGATCCAATGCACTCTTCTGACCTTCCCTGTCATTGCACTACTTTGAAACACTTACATACATGCAATCAATACGCTCATACAGATAAAATAAAAATACATATATAAAATATGGAAGGTGAACATGCATTTACTTGCCTCATGGAAGTAAAAAATATAAAAATAAAAAGAAACAAATGAAAAAGACTTAAGATTTCTATGTAAATTAGGCAATTCCCTGAACGAAGATTCTGGTATAAAAATAACCTAGCCGGGCGTGGTGGCACATGCCTTTAATCCTAGCACTTGGGAGGGAGAGGCAGGCGAATCTTTGTGAGTTCAAGGCCAGCCTGGTCTACAGAGTGAGTTCCTGGACAGCCGGGGCTACAGGGAGACCTTGTTACGAAAAGACAAAAAAAAATTAAATTAAAAAATAAAAATAATAATTGATTTAGTTAGCTACTTATTACCTTCTAGATACCAGTGACATTACCGCCCCTGCATAGAAGTAGGTGCAGTGTGACAGTTGTGATGATTATTCAGCTTTAGGAATATGTTGGATTATTCATTGTATTCTCCCTTACAGGGTGCACAGTAGAACTATGAGAGCTATTTTTCATGGAGAAGGTTTCCAGGTCAGCTCCTTCTCCATTGTTCCAAGTCTGAATTATGTCCTGTTTTCAGAAGTATGGTATTATCTTCAAGTTCTGGGAGAAAACAAAGGATCAGGCAATAGCCTGTGTTATTTTAGGAGTCTTTTGGACTACTGTGATCAACCAATTGAAGGGAGGTATCCCCTGCTTGGTACTGTTCTCCCCAAGGTAAAGAAGTGGACCAATGTCCAGGCACTGTATGTGTATTTCTCAGTGGAGTTCCAAGCCAAGACATTTCCCTCTGTCTTCCCACTAAACCAATTTTCCATTAATTTCTCCTCTCTCTGTATCTGTCCAACCTCCTTTCTCCCTCCCATTCCATTCCAGGAGCCCATATTAAAATAAAGAATCTAACGATGATTACAACTTATTGTTAGGAAATTATTTTCAGAAAACTGTTTGTTAAAAAACAAACACTAAAAATAAAGAGATTTAAATTTCACACATATAGACAGAAAGAAAGATAAAAAAGAATGGTAGTAAGGATTAATGGAATTCTAATTTTAAAGACCATAAATACTAGTATCAATTTCTGTTTGGTTGTTTTACTGAGGAAAATTTTATGTAATTGTTCTCAGATGTATGTGCTACTGAAGCATGACTTCAGATTTGTGCCAATATATTCCTAGCAAATGAGAACTTCCCTACTCAAGGAAAGTATGTCTAGCTCATTTAGGTTGAGTACAAACCCACACAGCTCATGGGTCCCACCATCCAGCATGGGGGGGCTTGTATGTTCAATCAAGTTGATCAAATGAGTGTCCAGTCTATATTGTTGTAGTTTCACCATTAACCCCAATCGAAGCCCTTACATTCTACCACGCCCCCTCTTCCACAGATTGTTCCCTAGGCTTAGAAAAGGGGCACAGGTGGATGAGAAGCAAAACACTCTACTTTCTCTGGAGCTGATGTCTTGGTCTCTAGTCAGTTCTGGCTGTTTTCTTTCATGGGCTGCCAGCTTGTCCAGGCATAACCTTTCGATCCTACTAATGAAGCATATGCAATTAGATATTTAGGTATTAAACAATATAATATATAGCCTTTCTATCCTACTAATGAAGCACACAGAATTAGATATATAGGTATTTAAACAGTACTAATTGTTATGGTAAACATGGGAAAGATGTATGGAGACCGCACTTGCAAGTATACAGATGGTCTCTGGGATGCCAGAGAGTGTTACCAAAGACCACTAAACCAATAAAGCAAATATAGGTCTCCTTGAGTCAAGCAAGACTCCTCCGTCAGCACCAGCTACAGCTCATCTGACTGGAAATACTGTGCAGCAGTGGCAGCCATATGTCTGTATATCCCAAATCTAATTGGCTATTAGCTCTCTCCTTGGAGGAATAACCCACGGCTGATGCCACAAGCTTACATCCTCTAATGGTTAGGAGATGTTGTAAACCACACGAAGACATCTTAAACTTTATTTTATGACTTTTATATGTGGGGTGTCCCATTTATTCCCAGGGTGAACCATTTGTAAAACACATGCAGGAAAGTACAGCACACGGACGTATGTTAAGGTACCCAAATATAGAGAAAGCTTTAGTCCAAAAATGGCCACCTTATATAGCCAGTGTGACTCACATCCCAGGGTCAAATCCTAAATCTTTGCATCACTATATTCCACCCCATGGGTGTTGCCGGGGAGGTCTCATTGGTTGGTCAACTTAACTGAATTTTCCCACAATTATAGATTTTCTTTTGTTTAATGTTCAACTGAATAGCTAAGAACATAATATTACTATAGGCCATAAAATTGTAGTTGCTCTGAAAGGAAGATTTCCTCCATATATGTATAAAACAACGTTCTTTTATCTCTGATACAGTTTCATAATAATGACTCAATACAAAATAATTCCGCCAGCAGTAACTTATTATGTTATGTTTCCATTCTATTTTAAGATGAAATAATAGATATCTATGCCATTAGTGTCAGTAAAAGGTACCCAGATTCCAAAATGCACCAAGTTAATATTAGTTTTAATTAATCAATATTTAAAGTATTGGTGTGTCTTTGGAACATCTACGTCTCTCTCTCTCTCTCTCTCTCTCTCTCTCTCTCTCTCTCTCTCTCTCTCCCCTCTCTCTTTGTGTGTGTCCCTGTGTATATTTCTATATACTTTCATGTGTATAAGTATGCCCTGACATGAAACATTTTTAAAATGTATGTTCTAGGATCAAAGTCAGAACCTCATGCTTAAGTGCAAACACTTTGATCATATAGGTCATCTTCTTAGCCTATAAATGAATCATTAAGTATGTATTTTGATTCTGTATTGTATAGTTTAATGCCTCTTTGCAGATCTGTTTAATAGTTTTATATTTCTAAGATGTTAACAGAAAATATGCACGTATGTTTTATTGACACTTGAAGACCATGTTAGTAATCATCACAACACTGAAAAAGCAGTGGAGAGAAATCTTAAAGGAGAAAGGTTGTATTTTCCTTCAATATTTAAAGGTGCATCATCCTTTGGCTCCACCATCTGGACGGCCAGTAAAGGCAGATCTTTATGCTGAGGTGTAAGAGGAAAGCTGTGAAACTTTTGAAGCCAAGAAACAGAAAACAGATTTTTATTTAGAGGAAAAGTTAAGGAAGAGGAGTAGGAGAAGGAGGAGAAACTATCCTGCCAATGTACATTCCTAGTGACCTAAACCTTCAACTGTTCTTAAAGTCCTTAAACATTAAAGATTTCCAAATAGTTTCCCCATCTACACCACTCTTTCTGTGCATAAATGATGCTGTATTACAAAAACAAAAAATAATAGACATCAATGAATGCATCAGAAGACTGACTGAGATGGTGACTCGGGAAGGGTGGGAGGGGCAGGAGAAGGAAATGGGTGTATATTCGATTGGTGCATATTTAATTAACATGAGTTCAACAAGTGTCCAGTTTTGCCCAGACTCTGTCTACAGGATACATGGTGTTTTAGGACTTAGTAAAAGTAGATATGTGCATATTAAACATTGGTTTAAAGGCTGATAAAAATGGTAATGCATCTGAGTTAATGGTGATATAAATTGCTGGTGTGCACATTAGCTTTAATTAAAAAGTGTATGGCAATTACTTTGGGTTTGGTATGAACAAATGTTCTCTATAATTTTGCTGTCATATAGTATCACCTGGTAGCAATCTCTTTCACCTATAGGATGATTTAATTTAAAAATAAAGTTTGTTTCCCAAGTTAATCATATACAGTAACCCAAAACAGCATGGGTGAACTTGATGAAATCTGTGCCTTGATTCCACCCTATAGGTATATATAATACAACTGCTTTTTTGAGACTAATGGGTCAAAAATAAAAACCTAAAATAAAAAAGGGGGATATAGATAGTTACGAAAACTTTTTGTCAAAAAACCTTGCAATCCAAATCTTAAAACTAACTATGGGAAAGGATTTGTATGTTCCAACAGGCCAGAGTATCACCAAATTAATGGCTGAGAAAGAAAACACAGCTTTGCAGTGAGTAGGATGTACCAGAAAGTGCCAGCAGAAGGATTGACTCCTCTGGGCATTGAAGGGAAGAAATGCCTCAGATTGCTGCAGACATCAGGCCCCTCTCTGGATCCTACTAGTAACAACGATTTTTAATGAATCCTAACGAAGCTTACCTTCTAGGTGCCGCAAAGGTTTTAATACAAGAGACTTTCTTAACTCCCCCCCATAGAATAAGGAGAAATAAGAGGATGATGAGGTCGTTCTCCAGCTGTAGATTGGAACCAGCTGTTATAGAGGTATTCTCTTGTAAAATCAGTAAAACTGCCTTCTTTAATTGACTAATGGACATAGAAACTGTGAAAAGGATTATTCTCTATTCAGAACCAAATATAATGCTAAAGTCTCCTTAAGCTATGCACTTAAACAAAATATATTAATACAGGAGCTCTGACATCAACAATGGATTATTCTACCAAGGAGATGTTGGCCAGGGGATCCAAGCCCCCACAAATGGTAAAGGCTCCTTGCCTCCAAACTGGGATATCTGCAGGAAGAGAGGCGATAAGGCCCTGCTGTTGAAGACCTGATATAAACATGGGAAAGATGTATGGAGACCGCACTTGCAAGTATACAGATGGTCTCTGGAATGCCAGAGAGTGTTACCAAAGACCACTAAACCAATAAAGCAAATATAGGTCTCCTTGAGTCAAGCAAGACTCCTCCGTCAGCACCAGCTACACCTCATCTGCCTGGAAATACTGTGCAGCAGTGGCAGCCATATGTCTGTATATCCCAAATCTAATTGGCTATTAGCTCTCTCCTTGGAGGAATAACCCACGGCTGATGCCACAAGCTTACATCCTCTAATGGTTAGGAGATGTTATAAACCACACGAAGACCCTGCCATACTTAACAGAAGAAAATGTAATTCATGAATTAACATACCATCCAAACATCTGTGTCTATACCAAAGTAACCTACCATAACAATTAGTACTGTTTAAATACCTATATATCTAATTGCGAGTGCTTCATTAGTAGGATCGAAAGGCTATATATTATACTGTTTAAATACCTATATATCTAATTGCATGTGCTTCATTAGTAGGATCGAAAGGTTATGCCTGGACAAGCTGGCAGCCCATGAAAGAAAACAGCCAGAATTGACTAGAGACCAAGACAACAGCTCCAGAAAAAGTAGACTGCTTTTCTTCTCATCCACCTGTGCCCCTTTTCTAAGCCTAGGGAACAATCTGTGGAAGAGGGGGCGTGGTAGAATATAAGGGCTGAGATTGGGGTGAATGGTGAAACTACAACAATATAGACTGGACACTCATTTGATCAACTTGATTGAACATACAAGCCCCCTCTCGTGGATGGTGGGTCCCATGAGCTGTGTGGATTTGGGCACAACTGCTCGCAAATTGGTTCTACATGAAGGATGCTTGTACTCACAGATTATCACTTATTGTTAAAAAAATGAAAACAAAACAAAACAAAACCAGAAAGATGCAGAAAAGTTACGGTAGAATGCATGATCTGGGATGGGTAGGGGTGGGGTGGGTGGAAAGGAAGGGGATATATGCCTGAACTGAATTGAAAAATGATGTATGAAATACACAAAGCATCAATAAAAAAAAGAATAAAATAAATATGACTGTTCTTTTTTTTCAAAGGGACTGAAATGACACCTTAATCATTGTAAGTATGTGCCAACAAAATCAAAGGTATGAAAGGTTTTAGTTGTAACAATGTATATAGTCAGATGCAGAGGTTTACAACTTTAATCCTAGCCCTGGAGAGACTGAAGCAGAAGGCTAAAATGAACTTCATTAAAATGAAAAGATTCATATTTTTCTTCATTTTAATTTACATATATATATATATTTTTTTGTACAAGATTACGTTACAAATCAAATCTAGACCTGTGTCCCCCTCCATCCCCCATCCCACCAGACCTCATGCATTCTCCCAAACATGTTTTTCATTTTGTTCTCAGTCTTTCTCAAAATTATTGATTCAGACGTTGACTGTTTTGAGCAGTTCCTTCCTGTTGTTGTTTCCAATATGCATAACTTCCAACTACTTGGACAAAAGATCAAGGAGTCCTGCAAAAGACATACTTACAACTAGGTAATTAGCCATAGCATCCACAGATGAGGGATACCATTCATCGTTTATTTTTCTGGGACTATGTTACTTCACTTAACATAATATCTTCTAGTTCCATGGATTTACTTGCAAATTCATGATATAATCTTTCTTTACTGCTGCATAGAACTTCATTGTGTAGATTTACCATATTTTCTCTATCCACTCATCCATTGAGGGGCACTTGGGTTAGTTCCAGCTTTTTGCTACTCTGAACAGAGCTGCAATAAACATGGCTGTGCATGTATCTCTGTGACAAGATGAGACATGTGGCTACAGGAGTGGTATGACTGGGTCAGTTGGTAAGTTCATTTTTAGTCTTCAAGTGGTTCTCCACACTGCTTTCCATAGTGGCTGTACAAGTTTACATTCACATCAGCAGTGGATGAGTGTTCCCCTTTCCCCACAACCTCTCCAGCATGTGGTATCATTTGTTTTCTTGATCCTAGCCAGTCTTATTGGAGTGAGATGATATCTTAAAGTGGTTTTAGTTTGCATTTCTTAATTATTAGACACATTGAAAAATTTTATGATGTTTCTCAGCCATCTCTAATTCCTCACTTGTGAAGTCTCTGTTCAGCTTTGTCCCATCTTTTGAGTGGGTCATTGATTTTCTTTCTTCTTTGTTTTATGAGTAGTTTATGTATTCTGGAAATAAATGCTTTGTCAGATGTATCTGTGGTGAAGGTTTCCTCCTACTCTGTGGGTTTTCTCTTCACTTCCTTGATTGTTTCTTTTGATGTACAGAAGTTTTTTTCATTTTAATTAGGACCCATTTGTCAATTGTGGATCTTATTTCTTGAGCAGCTGCTGTCTGATTAAGAAAGACTTTTCCTGCACCTTTGTCTTGTAGTCTGCTGCCAACTTTTACTTCTATCACTTTCAGAGTTTTGGGTTTCAAGTTGAGGTCTCTGATCCATTTGGAGTTGACTTTTGTACAGGGAGAGAGGTAGGGGTTTAACTTTATTCTTTTTTTTTAATTAGTTTTTATTGATGCTTTGTGCATTTCATACATTTTTTCCAATTCAGTTCAGGCTTATTTCCCTTTCCCTCCCCCCCACCCCCACCCCATCCCAGATCATGCATTCTGCCATAACTGTCCTGCATCTTTCTCTCAGTTTTTTTTTTTTTTTTTAGCTATAAGTGATAATCCATGAGTACAAGCATCCTTCATGCAAAACCTATCTGCAGGCTGTTGTGCCCAAACACCTACAGCCCCACCATCCAGTGGGGGGTGACAGGTTGTTTGTTCAATCAAGTTGATCAAATGAGTGTCCAGACTACATTGCTGTAGTTTCACCATTCACCCCAATCGCAGCCCTTACATTCTACCACGCCCCCTCTTCCGCAGGTTGTTCCCTAGGCTTAGAAAAGGGGCACAGGTGGATGAGAGGTAAAACAGTCCACTCTCTCTGGAGCTGTTGACTTGGACTCTGGTCAATTCTGGCTGTTTCCTTTCATGGGCTGACAGTTTGTCCAGGAATAACCTTTCGATCCTACTAATGAAGAACAAGCAATTAGATATATAGGTATTTAAGCAGCACTAATAGTTATGGTAGGTTACTTTGGCATAGACACATGTTTGGATATGTTAATCCATGAATTACAATTTTCCCCCCTGTTAAATATGACAGGGTCTTACTGTGGCTTATAACATCTCCTAACCTGTAGAGGATGTAAGCTTGTGGCATCAGCCATGGGTTATTCCTCCAAGGGGAGAGCCAATCAAAGCCATATACAATAACTTTATTCTTATACAAGTGGTGATGCAGTTTTACTAACACCACTTGGTTAAAGTGCTGTCTTTCCTTCATTGTGTCTTCTTGGCCCCCTTTTCAAATATGAAGTGGCTGAAATTGTATGTGCTCACGTTTGGACCTTCAGTTTTGTTCCATTGGTCGACAGGTATGTTTTTGTACCAGTTCCAAGCCGTTTTATGACTGTAGCCCTGTAGGATAGTTTGAAATCAGGTATAGAGATGCCACCTATATTGCTCTTTTCACTCAGGGTTGCACGGGCTATTCAGGGTCTTTTGTTTTTCCATATGAAATCTTTTTTTCCAAGCCTGTGAAGAAACTCTTGGGGTTTTATTGGGATTGTGTTGAATCTGTGTATTAGTTTGGGTAGAATGGACATTTTTACTATGCTAATTTTCCCAATCCATGAGCATGGGAGGTCTTTCCATCTTCTTATGTCTTCTTCAATTTCATTCTTCAGGGGTTTAAAATTTTTTTGTAGAGATATTTGGTGTCTTTGGTTAGGGTTGTTCCTAGGTTTCTTATTGTTTTTGAAGGTATTGTGATTGGGAAGGTCTCCTTGTATTCCTTCTCCAGTTGTTTTTGTTGGTGTAGAGATAGGCTATTGATTTTTCTAGGTTAATTTTGTATCCTGCCACTTCACTGAAACTCTTAATCGTTTCTAGGACCTTTCTGGATCAGATTTCAGCATCCCTTGTGTAAACAATCATATCATCACCTAAAAGAGATAGGTTGGCTTCCTCTTTTCCAATTAGTACTCATTTAATATCCTTTTCTTGCTTTATTGCCATACCAAGTGTTTCAAGCATTATGTTGAAGATGAGTGGTGATGGGGGGCAGCCTTGCTGAGTTCCTACCTTTAAAGGGAATGCTTCTGTCCTTTCCCCATTAGGATGATATTGGCTGTGGGTTTCCTGTATATGGCTTTGATTATATTGAGGAATGAACCCTCCAACCCAACTCTCTCTAGGACTTTAAGCATGAAGGGATGCTTTATTTTGTCTAAGGCTTTTTCTGCGTCAGTTGAGATGATGGTGTGGTCTTTCAGTCCATTTGTGTGTTTTATGATATTTATTGATTTTTGTGTGTTGAACCATCCCTGCATCTCTGGTAGGAAACCAACTTGGTCATATGGATGATCTTTTTGATGTGGGTCTGTATATGATTTGCAAGTATTTTTGCATCTGTGTTCATGAATGAGATGGGTCTACAGTTCTCCTTTTTGATTGTATCCTTGCCTGGTTTTGGTTTTAGAGTGATGCTACCTTCATAGTAGGAATTTGGGATATTTACCTCTGCTTGAGTCCTTCTGAACAATTTGAATAATAATGCCTGTGTTTTTTAAATATTTTATAGAATTCTGACATGAAACCATCTGGGCCTGGGCTTTTTTTTACTTGGGAGGTTTCTTATTACTTGTCCAATTTTTCCATATATTATGGGTCTGTTTAAGCTGTAGATCTCTTCTTAGTTGAGCTTTGGTGATATCCAGGATTTCAGATATTCATTCATGTCTCCTAGTTTTTCAAACTTAGTAGAGTATAGGTTTTTGAAGTATTCCCGTATGATTTTCTGTATCTTATTATTGTCTGTTTTGATGTTTCCCCTTTCATCATGGATTCTATTGATTTGAAGTTGCTCTTTCTTTCTTTTTTTTTGGGTAACTGGGCTAGAGGTCTGTCAATCTTGTTTATTCTCTCAAAGAACCAAATTTTGGATTCATTCATTTTTTTGTATTGTTTTCTTTGTTTCTACTTCATTGATTTCTGCTCTGATTTTTGTTATTTCTTCCTGTCTGTTGCATTTAGGGTTTATTTGGTGTTAGGGTTTATTTGGTGTTGTCTCTCAAGTGTTATTAACTGCAGTGTTAGATCGTTCCTTTGGTTCACTTGTGCTCATAGGTTTTTCTGATGTAGGCACTCAGGGCTATAAACTTCCCTCTTAGGACTGTTTTTACAGTATCCTATAGGTTTTGTTGCACTGTATTATCATTGTCATTCAATTCCAGGAATGCTTTTATTTCTTTCTTTATTTCTTCCTTGACCCATTCATTATTCAGGAAAGTGATGTTTAGTCTCCATGTGTTCTTGTAGATAGTAGGGCTTATCCTCATATTGATATTGAGCTTTATTGAACTGTGATCTGACAGAATGCATGAAATTATTTCAATCTCTTTGTATTTGTTGAGGTTTATTCTGTGTCCTAGTACATGTCAGTTTTGGAGAATGTTCTGTGGGGTGCTGCGTAGAAAGTGTATTCTCTTGTATTTGGGTGATATATTTGGTAGATGTCTGTGAGGTCTATTTGCTGTATTGTATCAATCAGTTCAGATGTCTCTCTGTTTATTCTTTGACCTGTTGATCTGTCCAAATGATTATTGGAGTATTGAAGTCCCCTACTATGAGTGTGTTGGGGTTAATCTGTGCCTTGAGTTCCTGGAGAATTGTCCTTATAAAGTTTGGTGCAACAGAGTTTGGTGTGCATATATTCATGATTGTGAATTCTTCATGGTTAATTGTTCTTTTGATAAAGATGTAAAGGCCCTCTTTTTCTCTTCTGATTTCTTTTACTTTGAAGTCTATTTTGTCTGACATTAAAGTAGCAGCACCTGCTTTCTTTTGGGTAGCATTTGTTTGGAATATTTTTTTTCCATCTGTTAACCTTAAGTTGTTGCCTATCCTTGAGAGTGAGATGGGTTTCTTGTAGACAGCATATAGATAGGTCTCTGTTTCCTAAACCAATCTCCCAGTCTATGTCTTTCGATTGCGGAGTTTAGTCCATTAATTTTTAAGGTTATAACTGATAAATGTATGTTGCTTTCTTTCACCTTATTAGCCATTTGGAATTTTAGTCTGTTTCTACTTCTGCAGTTATGCTTTTATTAATTTCTCTTTCTAGGTGCCTGGGGATAATTGCTCCTCTCTTCTGTCCTTTGAATTGCTTCAAGTATTTCCTGAAGGGTTGGTTTTCTGGACATGTATTCTATCATCCTGTTTATGTCATGGAAGATTTTTCTCTCTCCTTCAACTATAATTGACATTTTTACTGGGTATAGTAACCTGGGTTGGCATCTATAGTCCTTTAACAATGGGAATGCTTTGCTCCACGTTCTTCTTGCTTTCATCGTTTGCACTGAGAAGTCAGTTGTGATTCTGGTCTGTTTCCCCTTATATGTAACTTGCTTTATTCTCTTGTGGCTTTCAGAATTTTGTGTTTGTTTTGGGCATCTAGCATTTTAACTATGATATGGCATGGGGAGTTTCTTTTCTGATCTTGTCTGTTTGGCGTTCTATGTGCTTCTTGTATTTGTATGAGTTTGTCTTTTTTAAATTTGAGGAAATTTTCATCTACTATTCTGTTGAGGATCTGATCAATAATATTATCTTGGGATTCTTTTCCTTTATTCCTATGATGCAGATATTTGATCTCTTCATAGTGTCCCAGAATTCCTGGTTGTTCCACTTTTGTGTATTTTTAATTTTTTCATAATCTATACTTGAGCTTTTAGTTGTTCTGTGTTATCTTCCAGGTCTGATATTCTGTTCTGCTTCCTCCATTATATTTCTGGGGCTTTTTCCATTCCTTTCCTCTTGATTGGATAAGTGTTCTATTTCCTTTTTCATATCATCCTGTGATTTCTTTAGTATTTCTACTTTCTTTTGGAGCATTTCAATCTCTTATAACTCCTTGCTTCGCTCATTTGTTTCTTTTTTCAGTGTTTCCACTTCCTTCTGGAGTTTGTCATTTTTCTGCCTCTCGTTCTTTGTGCAGTTTGTCATTCTCTCCCTTTAGTTCTTTCCATAGTTTTTCATTGTCTCCCTCTAGGTCCTTCTTTAGTTTTTCATTCTCTCTCTCTCTTTAGTTCTCTGACTTGCTCTTTATATTCTTTGATATCTCTGAATAGGTCTGCAATTCTTCCTTTAAGATCTGTGTCTTGGGTCACCCCCAGGATGATCCCACTGTAGAAATCTCCCACATAGTTGGTAGAGCTTGGTGTGGAAATATCCTGCATCTTTCCCATGTTGTCCCTTTTTCGTGTCCCTGGCATATGGGTTTCCCTTTTTGCCTGTATCCCAATGGGAATGAATAACAAATCACATATGCCTCTTCAGTGTGTTGAAGGCTCGCTTTGCTTGCCTCCTTCATATGCCTTTTTTCCCCCCTTGTTTATGGAGTGTTGACTTGTCTAGGTTTCAGGCTTTTAATTTCGTTTATATTGGAGGTCTAGCTCACCCTTCCCTTTCTGTTCTGAAGGTTCTCAAAAAATTCCACTTTGACACTCCCTCAGCAATTCCAGTTCACAGGAGGAGTGGAGGCAGGGGATGTGTGGATATTCCTGGCTTAGCCCACATCTTGGTTCTCTGTGCTTCAGGTGGTCCTGGGAATTCCCTGATTTAAGCTCTGTGCACTCAAGTCTCACAGTGGCAACAGGCTCACTTTTAATACCAGCTAGGAGAGCAACTCCACCCTGACAGCGACACATGACTATGAATTAATTATCCAACAAACCAATGAAACAATTATTCAATAACCCAGAGATAGAATTATCCAATAAACTTCCTGGCTGAAGTGCCCAGCTCCTACCTATGCTTCAGGTGGTCCTGGAAAGTCCCTGATATAAGCTCTGTGCACTCAAATCTCATAGTGAAAATAGGCTCACTTTTAATACCAGCTAGCAGGGTGACTCTGCCCAGACCAAAAACTTCATATTTTTCTCATTCATAAAATTGTCAAGATGAGCCACTACCTGGGAGCAAATGTTTACAAACAGCACATTTGTCAAAAGACCCTAATTCTAAGTACAAAATCTTTAAATTTCAAATAGAAAATTAATAGTCCTGGATGTAGATACAATTTCTGACCAGACTACCCCACCTAAAATGAATAAACATAGAGAAAGGTGGTCAAATATGTCAATAAGCAACTAAAAATGCAAAGAAAACACATTGCTAAACAACTCTGGTTGGTCAACATTTTAAATTATTTCAGCAAAAAACGCTGATATGGAAACAGACAAAAGAAAGTCCTATCATTGTTGGTGAGAATAAAATGATGAACAACCACTCTAGATAGCTGTTGGGAGTTTCTAAATACACTGAACAAACCATTATCATGCAATTTCGTAATCATGATCCTGGACATCTAAAAACATATGTTTAAAGTACACAGAAAATTGTACATGTAACAGTTTATAAAATTGTTATTCATGTTGCCCTTCAACTGGTGATTAAGCAAGCCTGTAGTAAACAGACATGATGGAAAGGTTTTTCAGTACTAATAATGAGTTATCATGCCATTAAAATGCATATCAGGATTTAGTTCAATAATGGTATATAAAATCTTCTTTAGTAAAATTTTTGTCAGAAGAAGAAAAATGAATAATCTATATAACTTCCACTCAACTTTGCTATGAAAATACTAAAATGAAGTCTGTCCAGTAACTAGCACTTGAAAAGGCTAAACACAATTTTATATAATTATATATACTATATATAATATATTATATATATATATAAATATATGTATTTGTAGGCCAAAATGTATTATCCAAATCATGATCAAACAGATCAATGTGTATGAGAACAGAGTAATTGAAATTTATAGAAAGACGACATCACGAGCTTTGCAGGAAAATGGCTGGAGCTAGAGGACATCATGCTGAGTGAAGTAACACAGAAAAGTAGTCCCAGAAAAACAAACGACAAATGTTATCCCTCATCTGTGGATGCTAGTGCCAATTACCTAGTTGTAAGTATTTCTTGTGTAGGGCCCCCTGAGCTTTTGTTCAAAGCAGTTAGATGTAATGCATATTGAAAACAACAACAACAACAACAACAACAGAAAGGACTGTATCAAAGAACTGACTGAAACAGTGAACTTTTGCTCAAAACAGTCAACTTCTTCATGGAGAATATTGAGAAAGACGGAGAAAGACATGAAAAGCATGTTTGGCGGAATGCATGAGCTCTTGCAGGGTGGGGAAATGGGCGGGAACATGGGTCTAGATTTGTTAAAAAAATAAAAATAAATTTATGTGAAAAAAAGAAAATTACTACAAAATGCAACATAGAGTATTTAAAATAGTCTATGGATATAAAATATAAAATTGTTATGTCAAACTATGATATTACTACTCAGCACACCCTGCTCACCCATTGTGCTAATGATAAACTCTCATAAAAATCTTGCTAGAAACATACGTTGAAATGAAGCAAGACTTTTGGAATGCACTCAGATACTATGTCAAAATGTTTTTGAGCCAATAGATCTTTTTGTTAAATTCATCCTAGCTGTGTGAAAGTCATGAAAAATGGTATAAAAATGTTTGATATAGTTCTGTTCACACTGGCAAATACAAGATCAACACTTTTCTATTCATTAAATAAATATACATAAATTTAAGTTTTATGAATATATAAATGTATGAATGAGTCATTTTTGTATAACATGTGACATGAGAAATACTTATTTCCTGATCATAAATATAAATAAATAAATAAATAAATAAATAAATAAATAAATAAATAACACTCCTATGCACTTTGGCTGCCTTCAAATGACTGTGCTGTGATTTAAGACTGTATGTCATCAGGATGCCTTTGGCTAGATATATCATCTAGACATGACAAAGAAACTACATCCGGGGCTGGAGAGATGGCCTAGCGGTTAAGAGCGCCGACCGCTCTTACAGAGGACCCGGGTTCGATCCCCAGCACCCACAAGGTGGCTGAGAACCGTCTGAAACTCCAATTCCAGGAGAACTCCAGTTCCAGGGGAATCCGAGACCCTCTTCTGACCTCCGCGGCATTGCACGACACGGGTGCACAGACTTGCTTGCAGACAATACATTCATACACATACAGAAATAAATAAAAAAAAAATTAATTAAAAAAAAATTAAAAAAAAAAAAAAAACTACATCCATGAAATACCAAATATATGGTTATCTGAAAAAAGACCTAGATAATAACACCACCAGTCATCGTGGCATTGTGGATGGGGAAATTTCTCAGGGTCGCACCTCTGTATGAAGAGATGTTGTAGGCAATCAATGGCTGCTGAGAGAGAGACAATCAGTTTCCTCCAAATTAAGACAATCCCCCAGGTCTGCTGGTGAATTTGGGGGTCTGACCATGAAGGAAAGGGGATGAGAGGCACAGAGTCAAGACACAGACCCTGGGAATCAGGTGAATGCACACAGAGGGTGAGCTGTTGCAGACTCCTTTATTGGGGGCAGGGTTAGGGGTTATGTACTGTTCTCATTCCACTCTCCTCTTAGTGCATTGTCCTGTTGCCTTGTGATTGGCCCAGGTCTGCAAGTTGGCTGCTTGTATGATCTTGCCTGCCTAAGGCAGGTTAGTTTGATGAGGGACAAGCTCTGTGCATGCGCAATTCTCAGCATACTGGCTACTACATTCAAGATTGCATAGGTTGTCTAATTCTAAGTTGTAAGCTCTAAAGTTATGTACATGAGAGCAGCAACAAATGGACTAATTATATAGGCCTGAAAATATATATATATTATATATTATATATAGATATATATATATATATATAAATGTTAGGTTGTGGGAGTGTAAGAAAGGTTGGATGGAGGAAAGGGAAGGGTGGGAAAAAGAAAACACATTATTCATGAATGAAATTTTCCAAATATATGATAAAATACTAGAAAAGCTTATATCTGCTAGTCACATCACTAAATTAAACAATTGGGTACCTGGATAGCTGTCATATCTATTTACTTCTATCACATGACTAAATGTTAATGTGCATGGAAATGGATTCATCCAGGTATGTATATACATACAGATAGGCTGGATTATAGCTTGGACTTGATTGTTTCCTAAAGGCTATGCTGAAGGGTGGCACACTAATTTGTTGAAAAAGATGCTGAGGTCCTTTGTTGAGCATATTATTCTCCCTTTCCTTGGCTCTGTCCCTACTTCCCTATACATTTCTTGAGTCATTGTGTCCACACATCAACAGAGCCCAAAGTAATAGATGAACCAGAAACTTGGACTGAAAACAATTTAAAATAACTACTTTCAGGTAAGGAAGAGCTAATCTTCTAAAACAGGGGACTCAGTTGGCTGACTAGAGCACTGAGGAACAGCCAGAGAACATAAGTTGGCACAGTAGGCCTCAATACAAATGACAGAATGTATGAATTCCAGTGGGGGGCTGTGAGAAGAAGCCAATGGATAAGAGTTATATAAAGGTGGTTAAGACTGACATGTTCTGTATGAAATCCACAAAATTTCAAAAATAATAAAAAAAATAATTTCCTCCTTTTTAAGCTCTTAAACTGCCATTTTGTTACATCCACACAAATCTGCTAAAACCTATAAATAATAGGTACACAGGTGTTAGATGACATACAAATGGGCCTAAATGATATTAAAAAGATGGATACTTAGTAATAGAAAATTAAAATTGTTAAATTTTAGTTTTCTTATTTTGCATTATTCACTGATAAAAAGTCTTGAAATACGCCATGTAGAACAATCTGACTTTAAAAATCAGGACCCTTCTGTCCTCAGCCTTTTATTTATTTATTTTTTGTTTAATTAAAAAAAATTTTTTTTTGCATTTCATAAAATACATCTTTATCTTGGGGGGGTATTTTTGAAACAGGGTCCCCCTTTAGTCACAGCTGGCCTGAAGTTCACTCAGTAGACCTGGCTGGACTTGAACTCACAGATATCTGTCCACCTCTGCCTCCCAAGTGCTGGGATTAAAGGCATACACCACAACACTGGGCACCATACAATACATCTTGATTGTATTTAGACTCCCTTTCCTATGACCCCACCCCGCCAGATTCCATGCATTCTGTCATATACTGAATCAAGTTTGTGTCTTCAAATATCTCTCAGTATAAGTCCATCCACTGTATCAATTTCTTTTTACTATTACTATTATTTTTAGAATTTCAAAGTTTTGTTCTAAGGTATAATTACATATTTTTAGTTTAAGGAGTATAAGAGTTCAGTTTAGTTATTGTACATTGAATTTCTTCTTTGTTGTTCGATTTAATTTAATTTAATTTAATTAATTTTGGGGAGTCCTTTTATGAGATGGGGTCTTCTTGCATCCCCAGCTGTCCTGAAACTCGCTATGTAGAGCTGGCTGGCTTTGAATTCACAGAGATTCACCTGCCTCTGCCTCCTGAGTGCTGGAATTAAAGGCATGCACCACTACACCTGGCCACTTTAATTTTATATTAGTCCAAAATACACATACATACACTCAATATTTATACCAAAATGGCAGAGTCTGAAAGTAAGTTATGGGTTAATTCCAAATCAAATCACATTCATGCATGGAAAGTTTTGCATGCAGCCACAAAAAATACAAGTTTACATTCCTGTGTTACATAGCAAGTTGATGTATATTTTAACTTACTTTCAGAGAAGGGATTGATTCTTTCTCATCAATTTTAGAACTTGGGAAAACAGACATAATCTTCAAATTATAACAATAGTGGCATCAGGTTTGATTTACGTATAAGAGTTTGGTGTTAGGATCCACAAATGTGGGAAACCATATGCATTTTCCCCCCAGGGACTGTGGTACTTCACTTATATTACTGTGTTCTAGATCAGCCATTTACCTGCGAATTTCATGTCATCTTTCTTTACCACTGCATAGAATTCCATTGTGTAGATGTACCATATTTTCATTATCCATTCATAACTTGAAAGAGATGTTGGTTGTTTCCAGCCCTTCACTCAATAGTGAAAAGAGCTGCAATATAAACATGGTTGTGGACATAACTGCAATATCATGGGTCTTTGGCTATATATCTAGGGTGGAGTGGTAAGTTCATTTTGAGGCTTTTAAAAGTTCTCCACACTGCTTTCTGTAGGGGTTGTGTAAGTTTGTATTCCCACCAGCAGTGTATAAGTGTTTCCTTTCCCCATAATCTCTCGAGCACATATGGTATCATTTGTTTTCTTTCTGGGGGAGGGCTTTTCCAGAGAGGGTCTTGCTGTAGCCCCCCAGCTGTCCTGGAACTTGCTCTGTAGACCAGGCTGGCCTTGAACTCACAAAGATAAACCTACCTCTGTCTCCTGAGTGCTAGGACTAAAGGCCTGCGCCACCACGCCCGGCTCATTTGTTTTCTCAATCAAAGCAAGTCTTATCAGAGTAAAATGAAACCTTAAAGTGTTGCTAATTTGCCTTTCCGTAATGACTAGAGATGTTGAACACTTTAAGATGTTTCTCAAGCATTTTTACTTCTTCATTTTTGGAGTCTCTGTTCAGCTCTTTACTCCATCTTCTGATTGGGTCATTTGCTTTCATGCTTCTTTGCCTTTTGAGTAATTTATACAGTCTGGAATGGTAGACCTCTGTCACATGTGTCACTGGTGAAGTTTCCTCCAATTCTGCATTTTGTTTTGTTTTGTTTTGTTTTGTTCTCTCTCTTCACTTCTTTGATTGCTTCTTTACTATACCGAAGCTTTTGGGTTTAATGAGGCCCCATATCAATTGTTGATCTTATTTCCTGCACAACTGCTGTCTGATTTAGAAAGTCTTTTCCTACCCCTATATCTTATAGCTTACTGCCAATGTTTTCTTCTCTCATTTTCAGAGTTTCAGATTTCACATTCAAGTGTTTGATCCATTTGGAGTTGATTTTTGTACAGGGTGAAAGGTAGGAATTTAGTTTTATTATTCTTCTGGTAATCCATTTTTGTCAGCACCATTTGCTGAAGATATTGTCTTTCTTCTATTGAGACTTCTTGGACCCTTTGTCAAATGGCTGAAATTGCATGTGCTCAAATTTGGATCTTAATTTTTGTTCCAGTGATCTGCGGGTCTGTTTTTGTGGCAGTACCATGCTGTTTTTATGACTATAACCCTGTAATACAGTTTGATGTCTGGTATAGTAATTCCTCCTGCATTGCTCCTTTTTCTCTGGGTTGGCATCTGTAGTCTTTTAGAACTGGTGATAATTTAATCTAAGCTCTTCCTGCTTTCATCTTTTGCATTGAAAAGTCAGCTGTAGTGCCAGGTGTGGTGGCGCATGCCTTTAATCCCAGCATTCTGGAGGCAGAGGCAGGCAGGTCTCTGTGAGCTCAAGGCCAGCCTGGTAAATGTAGGGAGCTCCAGGCCAGCTAGGACTAAAGAGTATACCCTGTCTCAAAAAGACCCAAATAAAATAATAATAATAGAGCCGGGCATGGTGGCACATGCCTTTAATTCTAGCACTTGGGAGGCAGAGGCAGGAGGATCTTTGTGAGTTCAAGGCTGGCCTGGTCTACAGAGTGAGTTCCAGGCCAGCTGGGGCTACAGGTAGACCCTGTCTCAAAAAGACCAAAAATAAATAAATAAATAAATAAATAAATAAATAAATAATAATAAAAGTCACTGTAATTCTGATGGGTTTCCTTTCATATGTGACTTTAGTTTTTCTCTTGTAGCTTTCAGTATTCTGACTTGTTTTGGGTTATTGTATTTGCTATGATATGGAATGGGAAATTTCTTTCCTGGTCTTGTCTATTTGGTGTTATATTGGATTCTTGTATTTGTATGGGTATGACTTTCTTCAATTTTGGGAAATTTTCTTCCGTATTTCAGTTATCCTGCAATTCTTCTTCCTCTATCCCTATGATGCATAGGTTTGTTCTTTTCATAATGTCCCATATTTCCTGGTACTCCATTTTTGTGATTTTATTTCAATTTTTCATAATCTTTGCTTGAGTTTTCCTGTACCTCCATGTGTTGATATTCTATTTTCTACTTCATTCATTCTGTTACAGAGGCTTTCTCCAGTCCATTCCTGTTGAGTGATATTTGGTTTCCTTTTCATTTCAGCTAGAGTTTTCTTCAGTATTTCCACATCCTTCTGGTTTATTATTCTCTTCTTTTAGGCTATCTCTGTTTGTTTGAGTGGTTTGTAAATTCCTTCAACTTGTTGTAAAAGACAAAAAAATAAAAATAAAAAAGGAACGATTGTAAACACTTTACAATCGTTCCTTTTTTATTTTTATTTTTTGTCTTTTCAAGATAGGGTCTCCCTGTAGCCCCAGCTGTCCTGGAACTCACTCTGTAGACCAGGCTGGCCTTGAACTCACAAAGATCCTCCTGCCTCTGCCTCCCAAGGGCTAGGATTAAAGGCATGCACCACCATGCCCGGTGTACAATAGTTCTTTTAAGATCTGTGTCCTGAGTTACTTTGTGGGAGTCCTCATTATAGGGGTCTTTTACCAGATAGGTAGTATTTAGCAGGGGCTTATTATTTAGGTTTATCAAGTTGTTGTTGCTGTTGTTATTGTTATTATTGTTGTTGATGATGTTGTTCTTGGGATTTTGTCATGTGGATTTGTTTTGTGAGTTGTTTTCTGTTACAAAATTCAAGTATTTCTTAGTCAAGTTGAAGAGTGACTTTGCTTGTTTCTTCCTAATGACTTTATTGTCTTTTTCTCTCTTTTTTTTATGTGTATGAATGTACTGTCTGCATGTAGGTTTGTGCACCTGTGTCGTGCAGTGCCACTGAGATCAGAAGAGGGTGTTGTATTCCCTTGGAACTGAAGTTAACTATGGTTCCCAGCCACCATGTGGGTACTGGGAAACGAATCCAGGTCCTCTGCAAGAGCAGTTTGCACTCTTAACCACTAGGCCATCTCTCCAGCCCGCCCTTATTGTCTTATTAGTTATGAAATGCTGGATGGTCTAGGCTTCAGGTTTTCACTTTTGATTTTCAAGCATATAGTATCATTTGTTTTCTTGATCATAGCCAGTCTTACCAGAGTAAGAAATGAAAAAGGTTTCATTTGGAGGTGGGCAATGGAGCCAGATCCCTACCCCTATGAGGAAGCACTGTAGCTACAAGGCATTGGGAACTGGCTTTGGGGATCTGGGTGCTGGACTTCAGAGTCTTCCAAGTTTGAACTGGAGCTCACAGGATCCAAGAGCTGGGGCTTGGGACCCAGGTGCTGGGCACCAGGAAGGCATCTGCTGCTCTTCTTTGTGAGTGGGCCTTCTAGAGTTACTGGGCTTGTGACTGGGTGGCCAGGGGGAGAGGACACCGATTGCTGCTCAACCACATGCAGGAACTAGATATGGGTACTGGGCTGCTGGCTGGGGCCCCACCTGCTGCTCCTCTTCATGTGCAAGCCAGCCAGGGGTCTCTCCTCAGCTTTTACATGCAGTAATTGAAGTTATATGCTTCCAACCCAGGATAAAGAAAATTTATTTTTGATGTTTCATTATTTTTTTAATTTGCATTAATTGTTAAATGAGCTTATGTTGCCTCTTGGAAACATACAAACTATTAGGTCCAGGCTTCCCAGAATCCCAAGGGGCACACAGGGGCCTACTTCCTCCAGAAGCTACCAATCTTCTGAACCCTTCCCCTATACCTGAGGCCCTGCCCCACGGGTATAAATGGTAGGCCCCAGCCACCATCTCCCTTTCTCTGTCCCCCTCTCTCTGTCCTTCTCTGTCTCTGTCTGCCTCTCTCTCTGCCTCTCTGCCCCCTGCCATGCTGTCCAGTCCCATCATGTGTCTGCAGGCCACTCACAAAAAAATAAAGAAGGCATCAAGTTGAGAGCTCAGTCAAGTTGGGGAAGTCTAGCAGAAATTTAAAAAGGAGAATAGAGTGTAAATGTGATAAAAATATAATGTACAATTGGATGAAGTTTTCATGCAAATAAATATATTTTAAATATTGTCAATGTTTGTCTATTTGAAAATAAAATATTCACAAAGGCAGTTATTTAAAGAGTTCAATCAAATTTAAATTCCACTAAGACCTTTGAAAAGAATCTTATGAAAACCTGCCATTGCAGAACTGATATATAGATATCAGTTCAGGAGGAAAAGGTGCTTGCGACCAATCATGCCAACCTGATTTCAATGCCCAGGACCCAGATTGGTAGAGGAGAGAATGATAAATGTCTTCTACATAATATTCTTTGATTTTCATGGGTGTGTCATGACATGCCCCAATAAATAGTATTATATATATATATATATATATATATATATATAATACTAGAACAGAGCTAGAGAAATGGTTTGCTGGGTAAGAGCATGTGTTGCTTTTGCAGAGGCTCAGTTTCCAGAACCCATATCAGGTGCTTCACAAGTTCTTATAATTCCAGTTCCAAGGGATCCAACATCCTCTTCTCTCCTCCATGGGCACCTGTGTGTATGTGGTGCTTATACAGATAAACAGGCACATATACACACCCATAAACAAATAAAAAAGTTTTTAAAACACCCAAGAACAATCCTCATCAGCCAAAGATACAGAGACACAGACAAACAGAGATAGGTACAAGCCCATGCTTATACCACTTTCTCATTACATTCATCTTCTTCTATAGTTCCTTGTCAGAGCAATAAGTAAAGAAAAATAGCCAAAGACATAAATAAAGAAGAGAAAGAGATAGAACTGTGTTATTCAACATTGTCCATGACTCACCCAAAAGATGGAGTAAAGAGCTGAACAGAGACTTCACAAGTGAGGAAATAGAGATAGCTGAGAAACATCTTAAAAAGTGTTCAACATTGCTAATAATTAAGGAAATGCAAATTAAAACCACTTTAAGATATCATCTTACTCTGATAAGACTGGCTAAGATCAAGAAAACAAATGATACCAAATGCTGGAGAGGTTGTGGGGAAAGGGGAACACTCATCCACTACTGTGGGGATGAAAACTTGTACAACCACTATGGAAAGGAGTATGGAGAACCCTTAAAAGACTCAAAATGAGTTTAATACCTGACCCAGCCATACCACTTCTGGGTATATATCCACAAGATTCATCCTACCACAGAGATACCATGTATAGCCATGTTTATTGAAACTATCTTCACAATAGCAAAGAGCTGGAACCAACCCAAGTGCCCCTCAACCAAGGAGTGGATAGAGAAAATGTGGTACATCTACACAATGGAGTTCTATGCAGCAGTAAAGAAAGATGACATCATGAACTTTGCAGGTAAATGGATGGAACTAGAAGATTTTATGTTAAGTGAAGTAATGCAGCTCCAGAAAAACAAACGATGAATGGTATCCCTCATCTATGGATGCTAGGACCAAGTACCTAGTTGTAAGGCAAACTGAGAAACATTAATGTTATATTCTTCATGATCTGAAAACAGCCATTCTCTTATATTGCGAATCCCTAGACAGGTTCTAGAACTAACCTACCATTTATTTTCAGACTTTGGATTTTTGGTATATGATGGTGGGTATGTATGCATCTTTTACAGTAATATAAAGTTAAAATGGAAAAATGTAAATCAAGAAATATATGGAAATAACATACAGTTTGTTTTCAGAAGATAATATAGGTGTGATGTATCAGGCTGGTGTGTAACTTAGCCTTTCTGGGTGCTTAATCACCATACTTAAAGCCCATACNGCAGGTGAGGTGTAGCTGGTGCTGATGGAGGAGCCTTGCTTGACTCAAGGAGACCTATATTTGCTTTATTGGTTTAGTGGCCTTTGGTAACACTCTCTGGTATTCCAGAGACCATCTGTACACTTGCAAGTGTGGTCTCAATACATCTTTCCCATGTTTACATCAGGTCTTTGACAGCAGGGCTTTATCTCCTCTCTTCTTGCATATATGCCAGTTTAGCGGCAAGGAGCCTTTACCTTTTGTGGGGCCTTGGATCACCTGGCCAACATCTCCTTCGTAGAATAATCCATCGCTGATGTCAAAGTTACTATATTAATATATTTTGCTTAAGCGCATAGCTTAAGGAGACTTTATTATTATATTTGGTTCTGAACAGAGAATAATCCTTTTCACAGTTCCTATGTCTATTAGTCGATTAAAGAAGTCAGTTTTACTGGTTTTATAAGAGGTTACCTCTATAACAGTTGGCTCCAATTTACAGTTGGAGAATGACCTCATCATCATCATATTTCTCCTTGTTCTATGGTAGGGGGGTAGGCAAGACAGTCTCTCGTATTAAAACCTTTGCTGCACCTGGAAGGTAAGTTTCGTTAGGACTCATTATAAATAGTTGTTACAAGTAGGAATCACAGAGGGGTTTGATGTTTGTAGCAATCATGTTCAGATGGGCCAACCTTTCTGCTGGCGCTTTCTGGTAAATCCTACTCAATGCAAAGCTGTAAGTATCACCTTGTAGCATTCGCTTTCACCTATAGGATGATTTAACTTAAAAATTAAGTTTGCTTCTCAAGTTAATCACATACAGTCACCCAAAACAGCATGGGTGAATTTGATGAAATCTGGGCCTTGATTCCACACTATAGGAATGTGTACTACAACTACCTTTTTGAGACTCATGGGTCAAAAACCAAAAACCTAAAATAAAAAATGGGGATGCAGATAGATATGAAACCTTTTTGTCAAAAACCTTGCAATTCAAATCTTAAAACTAACTACAGGAAAAGATTTGTATGTTCCAGCAGGTATAGTTATATTTTTAAGACGATTGACATATTGTAATTCAAAAATTAAAGAGAAAATTATATTTATTAACTAAAAATTCATTAGTTTCAACCTCTCCATGAAAAATCAGGAAATGAACACATGCACATTAAGTTCAGTAGCTTTATTTCATACACTAGCTTTGAAGCTCAGTCCTAATTTAGTCTGCTCTTTTTGAGCAATTTCAAAGAGGTTCGGGCACACTCCTTTAACATTATCAATAGCAATATTTAAATTCAAGAATAGTAAAATCAGAATATAGAAGCTGCTATTGTTCAAGTATAAATAAAGGAATCGATTACACAAATTTTCCTATAAGCAAGTGATTAATCTGTGCATCTGTGGAACCCAGGAGGCTTGCAGAGAGTCACTCAGAGTCAGATTTGGTGACTATATATCACTGAGTTGAGATTCTACTAATTAAACCTCCCATAAAAGAACAACTATAAGGGTTTTGTAGAATGTCATAATTTGTAAGAAGCTGCTATTTGCTTGAAATAATGAAGGGCATCAGTAATTTATTATATGAAAATTTTAGACAATTTTTTTGAATTAAATTAAATTACTACTTTGAAACAGAAAGAAAATTTAACTTCACTTGAAATATCACCTGAATATCTATACTGTTTTTTAAAAGCAGTAATCCCAAATAATCTACTCATTCATATTTAATAATTTTATATCTTATAGACAAAAGTGAAATATTTTATATTATTTACATGTAAATCACAACAATTCAGTTATTGATTTTTAGAATTGTTAGAGATATTGGAATTAAATTGAGTTGTGGCAATTTTTCCTTGGTTGTATTCATGAGTAATTAATACAGGGATTACTTCCTTTTTTTATGTTGTTGTAAGTATGGTATCATTCTCAGATACTAATCATAACGACTTAATAACAAAATCTATTAATCTTTCTTTAATATCTATCATTTATAATAATGTTGATTCCATCTATAATAAAGAGGTGTGGCAATATTAAGTAAAATCAGATATAATTTCCATTGGAGAATTTCCATTGTTTAAACCAATGTAAGTTGAAGGACTGCTGTATTCTCTTCCTATTCTTTTTGAACTCTGGAAGCTGGTAATTCAAAAGTAAACAAAACCCTTCTAATATACTTGAAAGAAATTTTGTTTTTAGGCTTTGGTTCTTTGGCATTTTGAGATGCTTATAAAACAGAATGTGTAGATTATATTGAGCAGAATGATATGGCTGATTTTTCCAAATGCTGATAATTCTCTGTACCTTACACACATAGAGACTTTTTGTTTCCTGTATCATCTTTCAGAATGATACCCTTTTTTCAGTATTTGAGTACATACAAATACATTCTATAAAATAATTTTCCTGCATTTTATTGAGAATAAAAGTAAATAGGAAACCTTGAATACAGTACATTATGGTTTATTGAAAATTGAAGCCTTATCCTCCTCTTAGGTGGGGTGGCTGCAGGAAATGTAAATGCTAGAGGATGTTTTGTCAATATTTCACTAACAAAAATGAACAAACATTTTAACCACTCTGACTTGACAATACATAAAATAATAAGAGTTACATAAAATTTTGCATTCAGGTTGAACTACAAAAGCTCTGGAAGATTATTAACATCTTTGCTTGATATACCAATCCTCAGACAAAAGTAGCATACAACATAATAGAAGAATAAAAGTAAATTTCATTGTTACTATTTTGATACTTTTTGTGTTGAAAGACTAAGTTGTTTCAATGACTATAAGACCTATCATGATACTATAATATTTTAATTTTTGTCAGTAAATATCCGACAACATTTTACTTTGTGTTATCTGTGTATTTGTGCATGTATATCTAACATGTGTGTGCATGTGGAGGACTGAGGGTAATCCTTACAGGATATGCTTCTCTCTTTCCACTATGTGAATCTTGGTGGTCAAAATAAAACTCAGGCATTCATGTTGAGCAGTATGCAATCTTATATAATCAGTCCTTTTTCCAGCCCAGAACTATAATTTATATAAGGAATCAGTATGTTTCATAGTAAAAAATTTAAAAATGATTACAATTTAAGCATTAAAATATTAAAATAAGGTCATACTTAATATATAAATAAGTAGTTACAGCATGCCTAATAATTGCTGGGAGACAAGAGATAATATGATGACTAAAATGGATTATGCATGTTCTTTTTTATTTTTTTTATTTTTATTTTTTTTTATTTTTTTTTCATTTGTTTTGACAACTATATTTCAAATTAATTATGACATGCTCTAGAGTATAACAGACACTTCTGTCTTAAAAATTACCATTTTGATAGGTAAATAAGTACTTTAAATCAATGTTAATAAATTTTGTCTTGCCATACAGGAAAGAAGTTTGGCCATACAGGAAAGAAGTTAGGAAAGAACTATTGCTAGAGCAATAAGGCAAGAAAAGGATATTAAAGGAGTACTAATTGGAAAAGAGGAAGTCAAACTATCCCTATTTGCTGATGATATGATTGTTTACTTAAGGGATGCAAAAAACTCCACCAGAAAACTCCTAGAAACGATTAACAGCTTCAGCAAAGTGGCAGGATACAAAATTAACCTTAGAAAATCAATGGCCTTTCTTTACACCAACAACAAGCAACTGGAGAAAGAATTCAAAGAGACCTTCCCACTCACAATAGCCTCAAAAACAATAAGATACCTAGGAACAAACCTAACCAAAGATACCAAAGACCTCTACAACAAAAATTTTAAACCCTTAAAGAAAGAAATTGAAGAAGACCTCAGAAGATGGAAAAACCTCCCATGCTCATGGATTGGGAAAATTAACATTGTAAAAATGTCCATTTTACCAAAACTCTTGTATAGATTTAATGCAATCCCAATCAAAATCCCCAAGAGTTTCTTCACAGGCTTGGAAACAAAAGTTCTTAAATTCATTTGGAAAAACAAAAGACCCCGAATAGCTAAATCAATCCTGAGTGAAAAGATCTACACAGGAGGGATCTCTATACCAGATTTTGAACTGTGCTACAGGGCTATAGTCATAAAAACAGCCTGGTACTGGCACAAAAACAGACCTGTTGACCAATGGAACAAAACCGAAGATCCAAATCTGAGCACATACAATTTCAGCCATCTCATATTTGACAAGGGGGCCAAGAAACCACAATGGAGAAAAGACAGCATCTTCAGCAAGTGGTGTTGGCAAAACTGGATCACCACTTGTAGAAGAATGAAATTAAACCCCTACCTCTCACCCTGTACAAAAGTCAACTCCAGATGGATTAAAGACCTCAACGTGAAACCCCAAACTCTGAAGGTGATAGAAGAAAAAGTTGGCAGCAGACTACAAGACATAGGCGTAGGAAAAGACTTCCTAAATCAGACAGCAGCTGCACAAGAATTAAGGTCGACAATTGACAAATGGGACCTCATCAAACTCAAAAGCTTCTGTACATCAAAAGAAACAATCAAGGAAGTGATGAGAAATCCCACAGAGTGGGAGGAAACCTTCACTGCAGATACATCTGACAAAAGCATTGATTTCCAGAATATATAAACTACTCAAAAAACAAAGAAAAAAGAAAACAAATGACCCACTCAATAGATGGAGCAAAGAACTGAACAGAGACTTCACAAGCGAGGAATTAGAGATGTCTGAGAAACACCTCAAGAACTGCTCAACATCACTAATCATTAAGGAAATGCAAATGAAAACCACTTTAAGATATCATCTTACTCCAATAAGACTGGCTAAGATCAAGAAAACAAATGATACCAAGTGCTGGAGAGGTTGTGGGGAAAGGGGAACACTCATCCACTGCTGGTGGGAATGTAAACTTGTACAGCCACTATGGAAAGCAGTGTGGAGAACCCTTGGAAGACTTGGAATGAACTTGCCACCCGACCCAGCCATACCACTCCTGGGCATGTACCCTCAAGACTTACGCCACCACAGAGATACATGCACGGCCATGTTTATTGCAGCTCTCTTCACAATAGCAAGGAGCTGGAACCAACCTAAATGCCCCTCAACTGACGAGTGGATAGAGAAAATGTGGTACATCTACACAATGGAATTCTATGCAGCAGTAAAGAAAGACGACATCATGAGCTTTGCAGGAAAATGGCTGGAGCTAGAGGACATCATGCTGAGTGAAGTAACACAGTCCCAGAAAAACAAACGATGCATGGTATCACTCATCTGTGGATGCTAGTGCCAATTACCCAGTTGTAAGTATTTCTTGTGTAGGGCCCCCTGAGCTTTTGTACAAAGCAGTTGGGCATAATGCATTTTGGAAACAACAACAACAACAGAAAATACTGCATCAAAGAACTGACTGAAACAGTGAACTTCTGCTCAAAACAGTCAACTTCCCCATGGAAAATATTGAGAAAGACTAAGAGATGGAAAGCATGTTTGGCAGAATGCACGAGCTCTGGTGGGGTGGGGGAATGAGCAGGAACATGGGTCTAGATTTGTTAAAAATAAATAAATAAATTTATAAAAAAAAAAAAGAAATCAGATAACCCACAGGGAAATATCATATTTTAAAATAAATTCTATTTGTGGATGTTAACCTATATAGGTTTTTCCCCTAAGTTTTTCGCATGTTCTTTTTTAATTAAATATTTTTTAAACTTCCAAAATATTTTCTTTATTATATTAATTACTGTGTGTGTGTTTGTGCATGTGTGTGTGTTGCCTGCATGTATGTAAAAGCAACCATGTAGTGCCATGCCCAGGAAGGTCAGAAGAGGGTGTCAAATTCCCCTGGAAGTGGAGTGTTGTAAGTCTAGCTCTAAGGAATTCAACACAGTTTTATGACCTTTACAGGTACTGCACACAAATGCACAAACTGTCTCACAGATAAATACATATACATAAATAAAATGAAATGTAATTTTAAATGTTTCATTTATTATTTTAATTTTATGTATATGAATCCATTGCCTATGTGTATATAAGTGCATCTATATCATGCAACCAAACTTTGATACTGTTGTCTTCAGTTAATATAATAGCATGATATTGATGCTTAATATTTTATCAACTTAATATATCCTAGATAATTCTTATGTTTCTTAGGATATTTAAAATGATTTCTATGGGATTACAAAAGTGCCCACCATCCTACATGATTCTTATAAAAGATGCTTCTTCAGATTACACTGAAACCAAGTTCCAACATAAAATTATCTATATATAATATTTATTTTTTAAAATGCTTTTTGATAGGAAATTTGTACAAGCATCCTACAGTTTTATCTGCCTGATGTATGCTGCACAATTTGTTACTTTTATTAGTGATATATTTTATAGACATAAACCAATAAGAACAGAAATTGTGCAGATAACACTAAGCACATATATGCTACAAGTCATAAATATTGAAACCATTTTATTAAAGTACGGCCATTTATTTAATGTCTGGTACGAATAACATAATATAATTCTGACATTTTGCAAAAACATAATTATTTATATACTAACATTCTGGTTTTTATTTCTTTCATGGGAATATTCTCTATTAGCAGGATACTTGGTCCTTTGCAGAAATATGTTAAGGGAATCTGTAGACCCACGGCTATGGAATGAAATGCAGAATAGAGCTGAAGTGGGGATGTTTTTTCAATGAGCACTTCAGAAAAAAATGCACAGATTTCTAAGACAGAGAGAAGTAAGGAGAATACAGTCCACCAAACTTCATATACATGTTTTCAATGACAATATCAAATGTAATTGTGAAAATATTTCTGTCCATTGGCAGTTCAGTAGTTAATAAGTGTCTAATTGCACCTGTTGGTAACACCATGTCAATGGTATCTCATTCTGTCCCTCTGTATAATTGGAAACTTACAACTAAAATTAAGGGCAAACTTCATGTCAGTAAATGTTAAGACATTTATCCTATTCTGGAAAAAATGCTATGGCATTTGTAGATATAGAGAGGAATTGGGTTATTAATGTATTCAGGATCACGATTTGGTGACATGTTTTAGCAGGAGGACAGCTTGAAAATGAAAGCCACAGGTGCAGAAATGAGTAGCCCAGCCAGAAACTTAGTGGCATTGCACAAGACAAGTGAAGACACAAGATTCCTTAGTTGAACGTGAAATAAAGAATATATGAAACTGATCACCTTTGTTCTGTTTTTTTGTTTTATTTTTACTTCTTCTGCCATATAGGTGGCAATGACCACCTCCAGTAGATGCAGGAAACTCAGAAGGCTTGGAGATTCAGTTTTCTTTTGTACTTTGATCTGTTACTCCTGATACACCCTTCTTCCCAGGTGGAATGTCAGGACAATGTGTCACAATTCTAGTCAAACAGATATAAAACTCATGCTGCATTAAGCTTTCTAGAGGTCTGGTCTTCCAGTTTATTTTATTTTATTATCTTTTACTGAAGTTTTGTGCATTTCATACAAAATTTCTTCTTTTTCTGACTCATTTTGAATTCACATTTTCCCCTCTAATTTTATATTATTCTAACATATGCATACATACCGTCTCCCCATGTGCCACATTACAAAGTCAGAAAATAAGTGGTAGGTTCATTCTAGATCCCATTCAGGTATTGACATTATAATAGTACAGTTGCCTTGAGGTAAAAGAAAATATATATATGTGTGTGTGTGTGTGTGTGTGTGTGTGTGTGTGTGTGTGTACAGCTCAGTTTGCCTTACTACTAGGTATTTGGTACTCGCATCCACACATGATGGATATCATTTGTCCTTTGTTTTCTGGGAGTGTGTTACTTCACTTAGCATAATGGCTTCTAGTTCCATCCATTTACCTGCAAAGTTCATGATGTCATCTTTCTTTACTGCTGCATAGAACTCCATTGAGTAGATGTACCACACTTTCTCTATCCACTCAGTGGTTGAAGGGAATTTTGGATGGTTCCAGCTCTTCGCTATTATGAGGAATGCTGCAATAAACATAGATGTGCATATATTTTTGCAGTAGGATGAGTTTTGTGGGTATATAGCCAGGAGTGGTATGATGGGGTCAGGTGTTAGACTCATTTTGAGTCTTTTAAAGGTTCTCCACACAGCTTTACATAGTAGTTGTACTAGTTTACATTCCCACCAGCAGTAGTTGAGTGTTCTCCTTTCCCCATGTCCTCTCCTGAATTTGGTGTCTTTTGTTTTCATGATCTTAAGCAGGCATTTGGGAGTGAGATGATATCTTAGAGTGGTTTGAATTGGCATTCCTTTATTAATGATGTTGAACACGTTTTAAGATGTTTCTCAGCCATCTTTATTTCCTCACTTGTGAAATATCTGTTCAGCTCTTTACTCCATCTCTTGAATGGTTCATTTGTTTTCCTATATCTTTGTTTGAGTAGATTATATATTCTTGATATTAATAGTCTGTCAGATGTTTCATTGTTGAAAGTTTCCTCCCATGCAGCAGGTTTTCTCTACACTTCATTGATCGTTTCTTTCACTGCACAGAAGCTTTTGAGTTTAATGAGATCCCACTTATCAAATTTTGGCCTTATTTCCTGCCCAGCTGCTGTTTGATTTAGAAAGTCTTTTCTACGCCTATGTCTTGGAGTTTGCTGTCAATGTTTTCTTGTATCACCTTCAGAGTTTCAGGTTTCAGATTGAGGTCTTTGATCCATTTGGAGTTGTTTTTTACAGGGTGAGAGGTAGGGGTGTAATTTTATTCTTCTACAAATGGTGATCCAGATTGCCAGCACCATTTGCTGAAGATGCTGTCTTTCCTCCATTGAGTCTTTTTGGCCTCTTTGTTAAATATGAAGTGGCTGAAATTGTATGTGTTCACATTTAGATCTTCGATTTTGTTCCATTGGACTATGGGCCTGTTTTTTGCCAGTACCAGGGTGGTTTTATGACTATAGCCTTGCAATAAAATTTGAATCTGATATAATGATCCCCCTTTTATTGAACTTTTCACTCAGGGTCGCTTTGGCTATTTGGGGATTTTTGATTTCCAGATCAACTTAAGGATTTTTTTCCAAGTCTGTGAAGAAACTCTTGGGAATTTGAATTGGGATTGCATTGAATCTGTATATTAATTTGGATAGAATAGACACTTTTACTATATTAATTTTTTCTAATTCATGAGGATGGGAGGTTGTGCTGGATAGCTTTACTGTCAACTTGATACACCTGGGTTGAGGGAGCCTCAATTGGGGAATTGGCTCCATTAGATTGGCCTGTAGCCACATCTGTGGAGAATTGTCTGATTGTCGAGCAGTGTGGGAGGGCCCAGTCCACAATGAGAGGTGCCACCCTGGGCAGGTTGTTGTGTACTGTATAAGAAGGCAGGCTGGGAATGAGCCAGGGGAGCAAGCCAGTGAAACAGTACACCTCCATGGCCTGTGCTTCAGCTCCTGCCTCTAGGTTCTTGCCCTGAGCTCTTGCCTTGGGCTCCCTGAGAACTGTGACCCAGGAGATGTAAACTGAATAAACTCTTTCCTCCCCAAGTTGGTGTTGGTCACAGTGTTTTGTCACAGCAATGGAAGACAGACTAGATCAAAAATTGGTACCGAGAGTGGGGTATTGCTGTGACAAATCTGACCTTGGTGTTTTGGGGAAGGATTGTGGAGGCATTTGGAACTTTGGGTTGGGAAGATCCTTGAATGCCTAAAGATTGTTGCTGTGGAGCTTGGAGCAGTTTTGCTGAAGAATTTGTAGAAGATGGAGGCCTGGCTTGTGAAGTTTCTAGTTTCAAAGGGGAACAGAGATCATCAGGACTATGTAATCTGTGGGTTCTGGTCAGCTGGGGCTGAAAAATCAGCTGTAAGTGACAAAAGACCAGAACCTGAAGTGAGATCTTTGTTGTACTGGAACAATTGATGCTGGTTCGCTGGGGCTGAAAAATCAGCTGTAAGATAACAAGAGACCAGCATCACTGTGGTGAAATCTTCTGGGAATAATTTCTTCAGGGTCAACACACAAAAGCTGTGGTCCAGAAGGGGCCTGAGCCTCCATGTCAAGGCAGAAGCAGGCCTTGGTAGTGTGAAAGAGTCTCCTATATGGTTCTGGTGTTAAAATTTGATGGGGTCACAGAGAGCAGCCGAGACTTGGCACTGTGAGAGGTCAGGAAAGACCATTGGTGGAAGTGCACTTCAGTTTCAGTGGAGACCCCAGGATTGCAGGAGTCATGGAGAGAAGCTGAGGCTTTGCACCAGGAGAGGTCAGAAGAGACATTGGTGAAGGTGCTTCCTCAGATTCAGTGGCGACCCCAGCTTTTTGGAGATGCCAGGACCATGGGACGACCACCAAGAGCAGTGGCAGGTGTGGAATGGAGTCAGCCTGGGCCTGCTAGATGAGCTGTGTGTGCTACGGATGGCAGAGTTGGAGAGGGAGAGCTGCCAAAACCCTTGGAGCCCAGAATATCGTGAGTGAGTCCCAGGTGTCCAGCCTTGAGTTATTTTGCTGGACTTAGGTTTTGTTTGAGAGTGCTTGATTCTTCCCTTTGAAATAAGACAGTACATGTTTTGGATTTTACAGCAGCCCACAGTTAAGAGACTTTTTTTAAAAATTTCATTTATTTCTGTATGTGTATGAATGTGCTGTCTGCATGCAGTTTGTGCACCCATGTCATGCAATGCAGCAGAGGTCAAAAGAGGGTGTCAGACATTTAACGGACTGTGAACTTTTAAGTGTTTGGACATTTTAAGGACTGTGGGGCTTTTAAGGTTGTACTGTCTTAGACTGTGATTAATACTTTGGGGATAAGAACTGGAAAGGTTGTGGTTTAATAGTGATGTGTTTTGTGTGTCAAGTTGACAAGGGGTCAATTGTGCTGGATAGCTTTAGTGTCAACTTGACATACCTGGGTTGAGGGAGCATCAATTGGGGAATTGGCTCCATTGGATTGGCCTGTGGCCACATCTTTGGAGAATTGTCTGATTGTCGAGCAGTGTGGGAGAGCCCAGCCCACAATGAGTGGTGCCACCCTAGGTAGGTTGTTGTGTACCACATAAGAAAGCTGGCTGGGCATGAGCCAGGGGAGCAAGCCAGTGAACAGCACTCCTCCATGTCCTGTGCTTCAGCTCCTGCCTCCAGGTTCCTGCCCTGAGTTCTTGCCTTGGGCTCCCAGAGTGAGAACTGTGTCCCAGGAGATGTAAGCTGAATAAACCCTTTCCTCCCCAAGTTGCTGTTGTTCAGAGTGTTTTGTCACAGCAATGGAAGACAAACTAGAACAGAGGTCTTTCCATCTCCTGATGTCTTCTTCAATCTCCTTCTTCAGGTGTTTAAAATTTTATTTTAGAGATCTTCAGTGTCTTTGGTTAAGTTTGTTCCTAGGTATTTTATTGTTTTGAGCCTTTTGTGAGTGGGAAGGTGTTCCTTCTCCAGTTGCTTGTTGTTGGTGTAAAGAAAGGCTACTGAATTTTCTAGGATCATTTTGTATCTTGCCACTTTACTGAAACTCTTATTCATTTCTAGGAGTATTCTGGTTGAGTTTTTTTTTTTTTTCATCCTTTATGTAAACTATCATATCATCTGCAAAGAGGGAATGTTTGAATTCCTCTTTTCCAATTAATATGCTTTTAATTTCCCTTTCTTGCCTTATTACTCTGGAAAGTGTTTCAAGTACTATATTGAAGAGGAGTGGTGATAGTGGACAGCATTGCCATGTACCTGTTTTTAAGGAGAATGCTTCTAACTTTTCTCTACTTAGGATGATGTTGGTCGTGTGTTTGTGGTATATGGCTATGATTACATTGAGGAATATTCCTTCCAGTCAAATCCCCTCTAGGATTTTAAGCATGAATAGATGGTGGATTTTGTCAAAGCCTTTTTTTTGGTTTGCATCAAATGAGATGATCATGTGGTTTTTGTCTTTCAGTCCATTTATGATATTTATTGATTTATGTATGTTGAACCATCTCTGTGTCTCTAGTATGAATCCAACTTGGTCATGGCAGATGATCTTTTTGATGTGTGACTGTATGTGGTTTGCAAGTATTTTTGTTGAGGATTTTTGCAGTTATGAGTAATGAGTATGAGTAAAGAGATGGGTCTATAATTTTCTTTTTTCATTGTATCTTTGCCTGGTTTTGGTATTAGAGTGACACTGCCTTTATAGAAGGAATTTGGGAGATTTTCCTCTGCTTGTATCCTTCTGAACAGTTTTAGTAATAATGGTTGTAAGTCCTCTTTACATATTTTATAGAATTCTGCCCTGAATTCTCTGGATCTGGGCCTTTTTTAATTGGGAGGTTTAGTATTACATTTTCAACTTCATCATATATTATGGATCTGTTTAAGATGTCAATCTCTTCTTGGTTAAGCTTTGTTGAATTCCAGTATTTCAAATATTCATCCATTTCTCTTAGGTTTTCAAATTTAGTAGAGTATAGGTTTTAGAACTATTCTCATATGATTATCTGGATCTTTTCTCTCTTGTGATGTTTCCCTTTTCATCATGAATACTATTGTTTTGGAGTTGCTATTTCTTTCTTTATCTTAACTGGACTAGGGATCTATCAGTCTTGTTTATCTTTTCAAAGAACCAGCTTTTGGATTTATTGATTCTATGTATTGTTTTCTTTGTTTCTATTTCATTGATTTCTGTTTTGATTTTCGTGATTTCAACCTGTCTGTTGGGTTTAGGGTTTATTTGTTGTTGACTCTCAAGTGCTTTTAGCTGCAGTGTTAATTCATTTATTTGTCCTCTTTCTGCTTTTTTAACGTAGGCACTGAGGGTATAAATTTACCTCTTAGGACTGCTTTTAGGGCATCTTATATGTTTTGCTGTACTGTATTTTCTTTTTGGTTTAGGTCCAAGAATGTTTTTATTTCATTCTTTATTTTGTGTGTTATTTAGTCTCCATTTGTTCTTGTGGATAGTTGGGCTTATTCCAGTGTTGATATTGAGCTTTATTGCATTGTGGTATGATAGAATGCATGAAATTATTTCAAAGCTTTTGTATTTGAAGAGGTTGTTTCTGTGTCCCAGTATATGGTTGATTTTGGAGAATGTTCCATGGGTTGCTGAGTAGAAAGTATATTCTCTGGTATTTGGACAGAATATATGTTAGATATCTTTAAGTTCAATTTGGTGTATTGCATAGTTCAGCTCAGGTGTCTGTCTGTTTATTCTTTGTCCAGTTGACCTATCTAATGAGCTCAGTGGAGTATTAAAATCCCTCATTATTAGCGTACTGGATCAATCTGTGCCTTGAGGTCCTTTAGAATTATGTTTATAAAGTTCAGTGCATCAGAGTTTGGTGCATATATATTCATGATTGTGAAATCTTCATGGTTAATTGATCCTTTGATAAGGATGTAGTGGCCCTATCTGTGTCTTCTGATTAGTTTTACTTTGAAGTCTATTTTGTCTGATATTAGAATCGCAAATCCTTCTTGCTTTTGGTACCATTTGCTTGGAGTACTTTTTTTCCATCCTTTCACTTTAAGTTGATGCCTAACCTTGAAGGTAAGATGGATTTCTTGTAGACAACATATAGATGGATTCTGTTTCCTAATCCATTCTTCTAGTCTATGTCTTTTGATCAGGGAGTTCAACCCATTAATATTTAATGTTATAGGGGCTGGAGAGATGACTCAGTGGTTAAGAGCGCTGACTGCTCTTGCAGAGGACCTGGGCTTGATTCCCAGCACCCACTGGTGGCTAAGAACCGTCCTTAACTCCAGTTCCAGGGGAATCTGAAGCCTTCTTCTGACCTCCTCTGCAATGCACGACATGGGTGCACTAACCTACATGTAGACAGTACACCCATACACATAAAAAATAAAAAAATTGAAAGAAAAGAAAAAAAATTAAAGTTATTATTGAGAGATGTGTGCTGCTTCCTTTCACCTTATTTTCTCTTTTCATTCTTGGTCTAGGTTTGCATTTCTGCATTTATTCTTTTATTCATTACTCTCTCTAGGTACTTGGAGATAGTTGCTCCTTTCCTCTGACTTTTGAATTATATCGTGTATTTTCTGAAGGGATGGTATCCTGCACATGAATTCTTTCATCTTGTTTATGTAATGAAAGATTTTTTCTTTCTTTTGCAATTATAATTGACATTTTTGCTGGGTATAGTAACCCGGGTTGGCATCTACAGTCATTTAGTTCTAGGAATACGTTGGTCCAAGTTCTTCTGGCTTTCATAATTTGTACTGAAAAGTCAGCTGTAACCCTAATGGGTTTTCTTTTATATGTAACTTGCTGTTTTTCCCTTGCAGCCTTCAATAATTTGTCTTTGTTTTGGGCATCTACTGTTTTAACTATGACATGGTACGGGGTATTCCTCTTCTAATCTTATCTGTTTGGTGTTCTATGTGCTTCTTGTACTTGTAAGGGTTTGTCATTTTCAGTTTGGGGAAATTTTTGTCTATTATTCTGTTGAAGATCTGATCAATACCTTTAAACTGGGATTCTTCTCCTTCCTCTATCCCTATGATGTGGAGGTTTGGTCTTTTCATAGTGTCCCATATTTCCTGATTGTTCCACCCTTGTGATTTTTTAAAAAAATTCATACTATTTGTTTGAGCATTGCAGTTCTTCCACCTTGTTTTCCGGTGTTGATATTTTACTTTTTGCTTCTTCCAATTGGTTACTGAGGTTTCCTCCCATCTTTTCCTGCTGATTAAATGAGTGTGAAATTTCCTTTTTCACTTCATCCTGTGATTTCTTTAGTATCTACAAATCGCTAAGAGTATGACATTGTCTCCTTCTCCACACTTGATTTGCTTATTGGTTTCTTGTTTCATTTCAGCATGGGATCTTTCCAGTGTTTCCAATTCATTCCTGAGTTTGTTATTCTCTCCCTTTATTTCTGTGAGTATGTATCTTATTGTTCTTTTAAGATCCGTGTCCTGGGTTATCTTCAAGGAGAACTCATTTTTGGAGTCTTCTATAGGACTGCTAGATTTTTTTTTGGGGGGGGGAGGATTTATTATTTGCTTTGCCAATGTTGTTCATTTTCCTTTGTGCTTTTGGCATGTGGATTTGATTTGTTTGTAGTCAGGTACTAAATTGAAGTGCTTCTTCATTTGGTTGAAGGCCTGTTCGTCTAGTTTGGAAGGTTTGCTGCTTCTGTGTTCAAAGTCAGCTTCTCTGTTCCCACCTGGATGGCTGGAAGGGGCGGGGTAGGCATCACTGGTTTTTGACTGCCCAATCCTGTCACTATCAAGGTGACCATAGTGCCTTACCTGATCTGGTCTGGAAGTTGGAGCAGGTCCACAGACCCTGGACCTGAAGTGATGGGGCTTGGATAGTCCTGGAACCTGCCCTGCTCAGGAAGGGACTGGGCTGGGATAGACCAGGAACTCTGGGCTGGAAGGCACAGGGCTCCAATGTTCCTGGAATCCTGAGCTGGAAGTGCCAGGGATGGGAAGGTCCTGGAACCAGCTTGCTGAGAAGCCTCCTTGTCACTCTCTGAATACAACATTTCTTAGTCAAATTTAGACCCATCCTCCCTTCCTTGATGCCCACCTAAGCAAAGTTCATCCATCCTGTCATACATATCTTTCATCCTTTTCTCAATCTTTATTTTAAATTTTTCAATGCAGAAGTTTACTGTTTGTGGCAGTAGTTTATTGTTTCAGTCAGGTCTTTCACCCAGTCTTTTTTGCTGTTGTTCCTTCCATTTTGTATCTCTCTAAAACCTGCATATATAGACACCACATATATACCTAAAAGACGAATGTTATCAACAACTATGTTTCAATTAATCACTAAAGTGTTTGGCTTTTAGACTTCTTTCATATGATGATATATTCCTTGTTTATTTTATATAACAAAAAAGAGGTTTGGAAACTAGACAAAATTTAGAATGGAAAGGATAATCTGGCATTTTAAAGTGTGAATCCTATAGAGATTCAATGAACATTACCCAGAATATTTCACATTATAATCTAGAATCTGTCTCTTAGGAAGAATATTAACTTTGGTTAGGTGCCTTTCTCCATGTCAGTGTAGAAAAAAGTTTAATTTCAGTTCTTTAGTCTTTTTTATTTTTAACAGGGAATTCAATTTTTGTTGCACAGATCGTCTAGTAAACAAATGGAGAAGATTTTAATCTCACCTCTGGACTAACTCTGCTTTGAGTGGTTACTACAAATGTCACAAGAATTGTGGGGTGTTATGAGTTGCAACTGGATAAAGGAGATTTTCTGCAAATGGTTAATATCAGCCAACAGAGGTTTTATGTCTACACTATAATCAGAAATGAAAATTCAAAATAAGAAAAATGTGAAGTTGTCTCTCTCTAAACTGCACAAAAGTGACAGGGGATTTTTATCAGCAAGTAATTAATCTACATCACAGCATGTAAAAAACTTGTGGAAATCTAGAGATTTCATAGAATGGTGACAAGTTTGTGAATGTATCATGCCTGTTTGTATTCTTTGCTGATCATTAAGAAATATCAGTGTTTAAAGTCTAAAACTCCGGGCTGGAGAGATGGCCTAGCAGTTAAGAGCACCGAATGCTCTTGCAGAGGACCTGGGTTCGATCACCAGCACCTACATGGCGGCTGAGAACGGTCTTGAACTCCAGTTCTAGGGGAATCCGACGCCCTTTTCTGAACCCCAGCACCCACATGGTGGCTGAGCACCATCTTTAACTCCAGTTCCAGGGGAATCCGACGCCATCTTCTGACCTCTGCAGCATTGCACGACACGGGTGCACAAAATTACATGCAGACAGTACATTCATACACATACAAGAATAAATAAAAACTTAAAAAAAAAATTAAAACTCATGGGGCTCTGGCTTGACAACTCTTTCACATGTAGTGGTATAGCTACAATTGGAAGGGGACAATAAGAAGCTGTATATATTGTTCAGAAAAGTAGGAGCTCACATACTTGTTGCCTGTATATTTTATTCTAAACAGGATCCACTCTTTACCATAGTGCAGCAAACATGTCAGATAATTGTAAATTTCATGATTTATGTATAAATGTTATGACATAAATGAAAAACTTTTGGAAACATTATCATGATATACTATGAAACATTTTCTTTTAGTGTGTTGAATAAAATCTTAAAGTGTCCAAAACTAAAATTAAATTAGTTAAGTATGAATCATTCTGATACTTGTCAGTAACAGTACTAATAGTAGACGTATTCAAAACAAAGAAACCAACAGTTGTACCACCAGTATGGCAATGAAGTAAGTCAGTGAGGAACAACCTACTTATCTTCAACTGTAAATTATAAATGTTTCATATTTCACTGACAGATATCAATACATCACTTGATAGGTGTAAAAAGAAATACAAAGTGATATATTGCAGTACATCATGAATACTGAGGGAAAAGCAAAGGAGATTTTGAACTTAAATGAATTATTTTGAGCTTGAATCATTGGAGTTTTTTAGCATTGTTCTCACTTGCACTTTTCATGATTTTTTATATTTTTAATGAAGTTCTGTGCATTTCATACATCATTTCTCATTCTTAGACTCATTTCCTTTTCCATGCCCCACACTCCACCCAAGTTCATTCATTCTGCTGTACATGTCTTGTATCTTTTCCTGAGTCTTTTTGGAGTTTTTCAAAGCAGAGATTATTGTTTTGGGGAGAACTTTACTGTTTGGACCACTTCTTTTGTTTTTATTGTTCCCTCCACTTTGTATTGCTTCACTATATGTCTTGAATCATTGCTATCACCCATTAGTAATGCTTTATTTTAGGAAGATTGAGTCAATAACATTTTGCTGTTGGTTTACATTATGAATCATCAATTACTCTAAAATATTTCTGATATAAAATAGATATATACACATAACAATATTTCCTTTTCCTATTAAATATAACAAAAATAGAATTTATTATTTATTCCCAATATGAAAGAGGAAGAAAAAAGAAAGATGAAGAAATATAAACTTTTAAATTATTGGAAAAATGTATAAATAAATAATCAACTTTTTTACTCCAAATATGAAAGAGGAAGAAGAAAGAAAGATGAAGAAATATAAATTTTTAAATTATTGTAAAAATGTATAAATAAATAATCAACATTTTTGTGTTATTTTGATGACTGAGTCAATTATGAGTGCATTCACAAAAAAATTGAAAGACTTGTGTAACTTTAAACAGAAGGAAATTTGATCATCTTTTCAAAAGGAAAGAACACACAAAGGATTGATGATAGATGTATCAATATTACTAATTTCTAATTAAATGTCAAAATATTTTTCTGCTATCACAATAAGCATAATAAATACAAATATGATGTACATACCAACCAAAGAAAATATATCTGACTATAAATACATAACTAAACTATGAAAACAATCAGAAATATGTTTTATAAACAGACTTCTGTGCAAGTACGCAATATGTACGAAAATAAGACAAAAATGTGACATGGTGTTTTGAACAAAACAAAACAATACATTTATAAAGTTATATGAATTTTAAAAGGCATTTCATTAAAAATGGTAAATATAAGAATACTTAGAAATGTTGGTATACATTAACCATTTACAGTGTATTATAATATATAAAATAACATATAGTATCACACATACACGTATATTATATATTATATATTGCATATGATATATATATATATATATATATATATTTGTATCAGTTAAAAAGCAAATGAAACATCAAAAGAAACAATCAAGGAAGTGAAGAGAAATCCCACAGAGTGGGAGGAAACCTTCACTGCAGAAACATCTGACAAAGCATTGATTTCCAGGATATATAAATTACTCAAAAAACAAAGAAGAAAGAAAACAAATGACCCACTCAATAGATGGAGCAAAGAGCTGAACAGAGACTTCACAAGTGAGGAGTTAGAGATGGCTGAAAAACACCTTAAGAAGTGTTCAACATCACTAATCATTAAGGAAATGCAAATCAAAACCACTTTAAGATATCATCTCACTCCAATAAGACTGGCTAGGATCAAGAAAACAAATGATACCAAGTGCTGGAGAGGTTGTGGGGATAGGGGAACACTCATCCACTGCTGGTGGGAATGTAAACTCGTACAGCCACTATGGAAAGCAGTGTGGAGAAACCATGGAAGACTTGGAATGAACTTGCCACCTGACCCAGCCATACCGCTCTTGGGCATGTACCCTCAAGACTCACCCCACTGCAGAGATAATGCACAGTCATGTTTATTTCAGCTCTCTTCACAATAGCAAAGAGCTGGTACCAACCCAAATGCCCCTCAACTGATGAGTGGATAGAGAAAATGTGGTACATCTACATAATGGAATTCTATGCAGCAGTAAAGAGAGGCGACATCATGAGCTTTGCAGGAAAATGGCTGGAGCTAGAGGACCATCATGCTGAGTGAAGTAAACACAGTCCCCGAAAAAACATATGATGAATGGTATCCCTCATCTGGATGCTAGTTCCAATTCCCCGTTGTAAGGTATTCTTGTGCATAGCCCCCTTGAGCTTTTGTCCAAAAACAGTTGGGAGTGATACATATTGGATAACAAACAATAAACAACAACAAACAAACCAACAACAACAGAAAGGGCTGCATCCAAAGAAAATGACTGAAACAGTGAAACTTCTGCTCAAAACAGTTCACTTCCCCATGGAATATTGAAACAGACTGAGAAAGAGATGAATAGCCTGTTTGGCAGAATGCATGCATGAGCTGGGTGTCGGTGCGGGGGGATGGGGGGGACACAAGTCTAGATTGATTAAAAATATATGGATAAATAAATAAATTATTAAAAAAAAGGAAAAACAAATGTAAAACTCATATTTGGTATTCATATGGAAAGAAAAATATAATTGAAAGTTATTTTAATCTAAGATATGTAATTTCTATTGAAATTTATTAGAAATTGGTTAGATGAGTGTTTAACTATTAGAAAAATTAAAGTAAATAAAATAGAGGAGACATGATTAATGTAGAACCAGATTATTTACAATAACAGAGTTGAAAGGGCAACCTACACATAAAACATTCTTGAGATATGTTTAAATATATTATTGATCATTATTTTTACATTTCTTGTTTATTAGTATATCACCTGGCATGTATGAAAGTGCACCCACCATGCAATGGCTGCACATATCAGAAGAGGATCTGCATCACATCAGCTGGAACTGGAATTAAATGTGGTTGTTAGTGGTTGTTATTTAACACGTGATGATGAGAAATGTCCCCAGCTCCTTTGTAAGACTAGTTAGTGCTTTTAGCTGAGCCATCTCTACACCTATCTCTCTTTCTCGCTCTCTATCTCTCTCTCTCTCTCGCTATCATCTATTATATTATACTATATCTATATATATATAGTATGTGTAAAAGTGTATTGCATGTAATGCATGTAGGTACACCAGTGTCATGCAATGTCCACTGATGTCAGAGAAGCAAGTTGACTCCCCTGAAACTGAGTATGGATGGTTATCAGTCACCATGTGGGTGTTGAGAACCTAACCCAGGTCCCTTGGAACAATTCACTGTGTCTTATCTTTGAGCCATCTCTCCAGTCTCACCTTGAGATATTTTCAAATAGTTTAAAATATCAGATAAGAAAGATGAATGGAGCTTGGGTGGCCTAGGAAGCCAGAGGAAAATGTGTTGGCTCAGGAACCCCCTGAAAATATCAGACAGGAGAGACCTCCCTTTGAATGGTTGGTCAGGGCTGTCCAAGAGACTCCCCAAATAACACAGTTTATTTCATGATCCCTTAGTTATTTCCCAGAACTCAAAGATTAAAACTTTAATGCTGAAGAAAGGACATGTAAGACTTGGAGCAAAGGAGCTGGAACTGACCTAGAAGCATGAAGACTAGCTCTCATAGTTAAGGAGGATATTATGAAAGCTGCTAATGGAGAAAATCAATCAATGGTCCAACCCAACACAAAAGTCTAATAACCATAACAATTGGTACAGTAAACTACCTCTATTGGTGCAGTAGTGTCATGGTTATCTGGATGCTAATCCATAACTATCTAATTGGATTTAAAGGCCTCTCAATGAAAGGGAACTTAAGGTGGCAGTGTAATTATAAGAAAATATGCATACCTGGAGAGACCATAGATCCTAGAGAAACCACTATCTGTATCACATTTCTAGAGAACCAAAATTTCTTACCATATGCTAAATATGAATACTTTATTCACTGAAAATTTGCCATAAACCAGTCATCAAAAAAAAAAAAAAACTCTTTGGAACAATTGGAGACTATGCAAATTTCCAAACCCATCATACATAGATAATAACCAAGAGATGGGCAGCCCTAGGGGACACATCTATGGTGGGACCTTTATACTTAAGCTCATGGAACATAGAAGAATAGAGAATGGAGAGAACTCTATTATATCCTTCAGCTTTCACCAGGGAAGTTTCCTCATTCAATAGAGTGTGATGCACACAGGAGGTGACACCTGCCCTACTTTTAAAGAATAAGAGACTTCAGAGTATGTGTGCCTGGATAGGACTCCTATGTTAATTCATATCTACCCACCTATGGCCTAGAGACCATGGTGGCAGAGGGTATGGAAAGATTGTAACCAGAGTTAGTCCATAAATGCATGAAAAGTGAGGCCTTCATGCAACCAGAGTCTTGCTCATTGAAAAGTATGGCTTTGGGCATCAGACACAAGACCCATCCCAATTCAATCAGACAATGGCCCAGAGTGGAGTAAGAGAAATGGGTCTCAGGTATGGCTATCTTTGGAACTGCTGACAACTCATTACTGCTGGGTGAGAGGTAGCAGACCTTTCTTAAGCTCTGTAGATGGGATGACTGTCCTTCAGTGGAGCATTTGCACAAAGAACATCTAGTTTTAAATGTTTGACCTGACAGGACTTAACTTATATACTGGAATTCAGGAGGCCAGATGGAGTGAGGGGTGGTGCATCAGTCAGAGAAGGAAGTCTAGATTCCATTAAGAATTGTTCTGGGGCTGGAGAGATGGCTCAGCAGTTAAATGCACCAACTGCTCTTGCAGAGGACCCAGGTTTGATTCAAAACACCCATATGGCAACTAAGAACCGTCTTTAACTCCAGTTCCAGGGGAATCCAATGCCTTCTTCTGACCTCCGCAGCGTTGCACGACACGGGTGCACCAACTGACATGCAGATAGTACACTTATACACACATAGAAAAAAAAAAAAGAATTGTTCTGTGAGTGAAAGAAACAAAGAATTGAAAAGAAAGCCCACAGAGTGGGAGGAAACCTTCACCAGTGGTAAATCTGGCAGAGTATTAACATCCAGATAAACTACACAAAATCAAAGGAACAAGAAAATAATTGCCCACTCAAAAGATGGAGTTAAGAGCTGAATAGAGAATTCACAAATGAAGAAGTGAAGATGGTTGAGAAACACCTCAGAAAGTGTTCAACATTGCTGATAATTAAGGAGACGCAAATTAAAACCACCTTAAGATTTCACCTTACTGCAGTAAGGCTGGATAAGATTAGGAAAACAAATGGCACCAAATGCTGGAGTGCCTGTGGGAAAGGGGAACACTCATTCACTGCTGGTGGGAATGCAAGCACTCCTGCAACCCCTATGGAAAACAGTGTGGAAAACTTAAAAAAACTGAAAATGAGCCTACCACTTGACCTAGTCATACCACTTCTGGATATATACACATGCACATTTATGCTTACTGCAGCTCTCTTCACAATAGTAAAGAGCTGTAAACAACACAAATGTCCTACAACCAAGGAGTAAATAAAGAAAATGTGGTACATCTGCACAATGGAGTTCTATGCAGCATTAAAAAAAGATGACATCAAGAATTTTGCAGGTAAATAGATGGAACTAGAAGACATTATGGCAAGTGAAGTAACAGAGCCCCAGAAAATCAAACTAAGTAGCCCTCATTTGTAGATTCTAGCACCAAATCCTTACTTGCAAACCAAACTAAGCATCATTGTACTGGATAGTTTTAGTGTCAACTTGACACACCTGGGCCAAGGGAGCCTCAATAGGGGAATTGGCTACATTGGGCTGGCTTGTGGCCACATCCATGGAATACTGTCTTGACTGTTGAGTAGTGTGGGAGGGCCCGGTCCACTATGGGTGGTGTCACCCCTGGGCAGGTTGTTATGTACAGTATAAGAAAGCAGTCTGGGGAGGGACCAAGAGCAAACCAGTATGCAGAATTCCTCCACTGCCAATGTTTCAGCTCCTGTCTCCAGGTTCTTGCCAGGGCTCCCTCAGTGATGAACTGCCTGACCCGGGAGATGTGAGTTGAATAAAACCTTTCTTTCCCAAGTTGGTATCAGCCAGAGCATTTTGCCATAGCAATGGAAAAGTGAACTAGAACAATCTTCAGTGTTATACTTCTTTTTTATATGAGAGAAGCAATATGGCTAAAGGGTGAATCCCTTAATGGGCTCTAGAATTAGCGTTCGATTTATGTTCAGATTTTGTAATATTGGTATATAGGGGGAAGATATGTATGCATATGTAAGAGTAAAATAATATTAAAGGGAAAGAATGTGAATTCCTAAACACGTTTTGGAATTAACTTCTGGATTATTTGCAGCCAACATAATTTAGGTATATGTGTGACATATATATATATATATATATATATATATATGCATATTTTAGAAGAATACAAATTGGAGGGAACAACAACAAAAGGACCTNGGTTTGAAAAAAAAGAGAAAAACATAGGGTTGCAGGGCTGTTGTTTGTTGGGTTCTCTCCCAACTTGATATGGTACAGTAAATCTACATGTTGATAGATATATAGAGAGAGAGATATAGATATAGATCATTATATATATATATATTTACTTACATACATACATACATATATCACTTGAATTGGAGGATTTTTTTCCCTAAAAGATGCCATATTTTCCTTAAGGAAGTGCTCAAAGGTTCCTCCTTGGCAACCCCAAACAACTATCGGTCCTTCACTTTTGCCCCAACTCTGGAAAGATTCAGAAAAAGTTACAGGATATGTATGGCAGAGTGCAGGGTCTTGGATGGAGTGGGGGACATGGAAAGGGAAGTGATTCTAGATTTGATTGAGAAATGATGTATGGCCTATGGAAAAAGTTTAATAACAATAAAAGTTATATAAAAATAACTTTTAAATATTTAAAAGACTGAGAAAAAGATGGAAGATGTGTATGTCATAATGCATGAGCTTAGGTGGGGTGAGGGGCATGGAAGGATAAATTACCCCAAACTGGGTTGAGAAATGTTGTATGAAACTTCAGTAATAATTGAAAAATGTGTTTATGAAATTTACAAGTGCTCAACAAAATATCTCAAAGCAATCAGAAGGAAAAGAAGATATAGCCCACTTAAATACCATTGTTAGCATTAAAGTGTTATGTCAATGTACATATAATGTCCATAGAACTTGACAGCAAAAACTTTAAATTGAAGTAAACATTTTGAGCAGATTTACCAGTGCATAAATATTGGCTATTCTCTGAGGAAAAAAAAAAGGTGCAATCATTAACACAATCCAAACTAAATAATACACACACACACACACACACACACACACACACACACGGTTTTGTGGTTTGCAAATATTAACACTATATATGTGTATGTGTGTGTGCATTTGTGTGTGTGTGGTTGGCAATCATTAACACAATGCAAACTAAATACAAACACACACACAAATATGTGTGTTGGGGGGTTGCAAACATATTTCTTGATAGAGGATTAGCATTTACTTAATTATATGACTATTATAAACAAGAAAATTATTTAAAAATGAGTGGTAGCAACAGTAAATTATTTACTTCCCAGTATTTATTTTATTCAGTTTATCTTCATATCATATTTCATTGTTTCTGTGGTTGTTTTGAGACAGAATTTGACTCTGTAGTCCTGGCCTTTATTGAACTTTCATTAATATATTATTTTCGTCTTTTTGAGACAGGGTCTCCCTGTAGCTCCAGCTGTCCTGGAACTCACAATGTAGACCAGGCTGGCCTTGAACTCACAAAGATCCGCCTTCCTCTGCCTCCCAAGTGCTAGGATTAAAGGCGAATATTTATTAGTCTTATTACCTTAGGAACTTCTGTGATTACAGATCTGGACCACCATGTATACCTTATACATATTTTTTTACATAAAGAATCTTATGAAAGAAAAACCAAAAATAAATGTGGAATGAAATGTATACTGTAAATTCATCTAACCAGAGAAAAGTACTTTTTATAAAATATGAGTAAAATATGCAATATTCTTAAAATTAAATACATAATAATAGAGAAAATTCATTTGTATAAAATGGGCAGAAATCTTTTTTAAAAAGGAAAGCAAGGAATTTTTTTTTTAAATCAGTGATCAAGTAGATAGAGTTTTTGATAGATTTTTTTTGAGAGAAACTCTATCAAAAACGTGATAATCTAGAGAAATGTCACTCAGGTCTAATTAAGAAAGGGATAAAATAAAAACAAATCATCCCAATTAATGAAAAATTTACACACACACACACACACACACATATATATATATATATATATATATATATATATATAATGCCTATAGCAAAGCATGTTGCTTCTCTAAATTCAGGTTTATATGAATTGATAAATACAAAATTTTCAACTATTTCAAATTACATGAAGAATGTGGGAGACAAAAATGTAATAAATATTCAGAATTAATCCTCAGTAGTCACAGTTGAAAATATAACAATCTCTCATTCATTGGAACAAGACATTAAATGCATTTAAACTCTGTTTCTCCTAAGATGTTGTATCCAGGGAATTTAGTCAGTATCAGGCACAGTGTTCAAATAAGTATTACTCACTGTGGCCTTGTACTTACCATCATTGTATTAGTTTCTTAAATTTCATAGTGGACTGTCCCTGACATTGATTTTCCCAGTTCTGAATACCAAAACGTCAAGGACAATGTGTTGGCTAGGGTTTTCTATGTTTGAGAATTCTGATGATGTTTCAGAGAAAGTTGCTTCTTTGCTGTGTCTTATAGTGACATATAAATACCAAATTAAATGTAACTCTAAAATCTCAAATATATTCTGCATGGAGATAATTTGACTTAAAGTAGCAAAGATACCTAAACAATATGAAAATCTGGACTATAGGGGAAATAGCCATAAAAATAAGCTTGAATTACTAAGGGGAATTTTAAAATACTTATTACAAATATATATGGGTATTTCATGATGGTAAAAAGCATCACTACAGAGATTATGAGACAGCTTACTTGGTAAAGTACTAGCACACATACCCGAATACTTGAGTTCAAACCCTATAATCCACATTCAAATTCAGGTGCAGTAATATGTACTTTTAATTCCAGCACTGGGCAGGGGTATGTTTGTAACTTTCATTCCTGTTTTCCCAACTTGTCAGGTTGTGGCCAAGCTGAATTGTGCTTGGTGTTCAGTCTTATGGATACTTAATGTTGCTTTGGAAATGGTAATTAAAAAGTAGTCTTACAAATAATGCATAAGTAGTGTAAAAACTAGAGGGAATCATAGTGCAAAAACTTACAAATTATACAAACAGTATTTCTACATGACTCCATGTGTATAGCTGAAGGCTATATAACAAGAAACAGTGCCAGAGAAGAGAATTTTTGCATTGAGGTTTTGGTGAGGGTAGTCCAAGGGACTCCCAAATTAGACTGGCTATTTACATAACCCATTATTTTCTCCCAGAATTTAAAGGTAAAACCCTATTACTGAAGAGATAATATATTTGGACACAGGATTCAGAGAAATAGAGTTGGAATTGAGATGGAAGCCACGTGCCTTGAAGATTATCAGAGCTATGGAGAGCACGACCCATGCTGCTAAGGGAGAATGTAAATTGATGGTCAATTACCCCAGCTTAAAACCTAATAACCACGGCATTGACCAGCACAGAAAGTAACATTGGCACAACAGTGGCACTTTTATCTTTTGGGTGATCAATAACTACATAATTGGATTTAAAGTCCATTCAGTGGGAAGAAACTCATGTATGTTATTGTAAATACAGCCAAATATACAGGGCTGGAGAGCTCATAGACCTTAGACAAAACCTCAAGGTGATCACAGTCTTGGCAAAATGCTGTTTCTTACTATATGCAAAATATGGATCTTATATTTACAGCCAAATATCCCAGTCACCACTAATAAAAGAAACTTCTTTTCAGCAGAGTTTATTATAGAGTACCAAAACTGGTCATATACAGAGATTATTTGTGAATTCCTGAAGCCTAAGTTGCACATCTATGTTGCAACCTCTACACCTAAGGCTCACGGAACATAAGACAAAGGGTAAAGAGAACATTAATGTATCTCTCGCTTCTGATCAATGAAGTTCTCTCATGCAATAGAGGGCCAGGAACACAAAAGGTCACAAATAGCCAAAGTGTGTGTCCTTGAACAGGACTCCTTTACTAAACTCTTTTTTTTTTCTTGGTCTTTTTGAAACGGGGTCTCCCTGTATCCTTAGATGGCCTGTAACTCGCTTTGTAGACCAGGCTGGCCTTGAACTCACCAACTGCTAGGATTAAAGACATGCAGCACCACACCCAGCTAGTCCTATACTAAACATTACCCACCCAGGGCTCAGAGACCATTTTGAAAGAGAGTGGTGAAAGACTGGAAGAGTAGGTGCATAACCATATACAAATAGAGACCTACAGACTCCTGGAACCTTGCTCAGGTGAACCTACAGCAATGTTATCAGCAGGGTCAAGGCCCATGCAAACTCCTGCATATAAAATGCAACATAGAACTGTGGAAATGGGCAGCAGACCTCAATATTAGTTAAAAAAAATTGGCAGCTCACTACTGCTAGCTGAAGAATTGATCTTCTTAACAGGAGACTCTGGATAGATGAGTAGATCTCAGAGGTTTAATTTGCACTGAGGAACATCAGGAGACATGATCTTGACACAATAGGCCTTGACACAAATGAGAGTATATATGAATTCCAGTGGGGGGGGTTGGGAGGGTGCAAAAGGGGGGAAGAGGGAATAAAGGTGATTGGAATCATCTATGTGAAATACACAAAATTCATTCAAAAATAAAGAAATTCTCCCAGTACAGTTTTGGAAACATGTAATTTTTGCATCTGAGTTTCTAAGACAATATCCACATGGTCCTGGAATGGAAAATTGAGGTAAGTGTGTGGTGGGTTGTTAAACAGGTAAGTATTGAACTTTGTGATTTGAAAGATAGGATGATTTCATTTCAGTAGGAAACAAGAAAATGTGCTAATGTGCTAACTTTTGACTGGGTCTGGACTGATGCACTGACTGCACAACACAGAAATGCCTGGGAGTGTTCTTATGGCTACCAAAAATTAAGGTTAATAGAAATGATGAATCTTGGGGGCTGGAGAGATGGCCTAGCAGTTAAGAGCGCTGACTGCTCTTACAGAGGACCCGGTTCGATCCCCAGCACCCTCATGGTGGCAGAGAACCGTCTGAAACTCCAATTCCAGGAGAACTCCAGTTCCAGGGGAATCCGGCACCCTCTTCTGACCTCCGCGGCATTGCACGACATGGGTGCACATACTTGCATGCAGACAGTACATTCATACACATACGGAAATGAATAAAATTAATTAAAAAAATTAAAAAAAAAAGAAATGATGAATCTGAGCCACTGAAAGTCTGTCCAACCCCAGATAGACCTAGAGGACTGGGCATGTGAATAAAGGACATGCCAAGATCTTCATAGCTCTGATGGGAACTCCTAGGTCTATTGGATACAGGAATTCTCAGGATATATAATTCCTTAGCATTTGGAGGACATGTAGAAGAGTAGGATTGGGAAATTCACAGCTGTGAAAAAACTGGAAGTTATGGTGGGAATCACAAGTACAGTAGGTGCAATCAGAAGTACAGACTGTGCAATCAGAGCAGGCAGAGCAGAATAGGGTTAGGGAATTTACTGAGTTGGGGTAACTCACAGTTATGGGGCAGTCATAGAACTGAGAACAGAGTAGAGAGATGGAATGACAACATGGAGGATATTGTACTTTTTATACCAGACCCCATTCATTTAGGAAATAAGAGCAGTGATTGATTAAACAGAACTCATGATGGGTTCTTTAGAGCAAGAGATACAATCAGCAAAGTGAAGGGAAACCCTCATAGTGGGACTCTTTGCAGGTTTACATCTGGTAAGTGATCAAAATCAGAATATATAGAGAGCTAAATCTTGAATCACAAAAGCAATAACCGAATTAAAAATGGGCTATTGATTTATGTAGCACCCTCAAGAAATGAAAATGGCTAAGATAATAAACATTAGTATACTGTGCCTTGATTCCACCCTATAGGTATGTATAAAACAACTGCCTTTTTGAGACTCATGGGTCAAAAATAAAAACCTTAAATAAAAAAAGGGGGATATAGATAGATATGAAAACTTTTTGTCAAAAAACCTTGCAACCCAAATCTTAAAACTAACTATGGGAAAGGATTTGTATGTTCCAACAGACCAGAATATCACCAACTTAATGGCTGAGAAAGAAAATGCAGCTTTGCAATGAGTAGGATGTACCAGAAAGTGCCAGCAGAAGGGTTGACTCCTCTGGGCATTGAAGGGAAGAAATGCCTCAGATTGCTGCAGATATCAGGCCCCTCTGTGGATCCGACTAGTAACAACTATCTTTAATGATTCCTAATGAAGCTTACATTCCAGGTGCCGCAAAGGTTTTAATACAAGAGACTTTCTTAACCCCCCCATAGAATAAGGAGAAATAAGATGATGATGAGGTCGTTCTCCAGCTGTAGATTGGAGCCAGCTGTTATAGAGGTATTCTCTTGTAAAATCAGTAAAACTGCCTTCTTTAATTGAATAATGGACATAGAAACTGTGAAAAGGATTATTCTCTATTCAGAACCAAATATAATGCTAAAGTCTCCTTAAGCTATGCACTTAAACAAAATATATTAATACAGGAGCTCTGACATCAACAATGGATTATTCTACCAAGGAGATGTTGGCCAGGGGATCCAAGCCCCCCAAATGGAAAGGCTCCTTGCCTCAAACGGGGATATCTGCAGGAAGAGAGGCTATAAGTCCCTGCTGTTGAAGACCTGATATAAACATGGGAAAGATGTATGAGACCGCACGGGGCAAGTACAAGATGGTCTCTGGGATGCCAGAGAGCGTTACCAAGACCAATAAACCAGTAAAGCAAATATAGGTCTCCTTAGTCAAGCAAGACCCCGTCAGCAATCAGCTACACCTCATCTGCCTGGAAATACTGTGCAGCGAGTGCAGCCATATGTCTATATATCCCAATCATAGTGGCTATTTGCCCTCGCCTTGGAGGAATAACCCACGGCAATGCCACAGCTTACATCCTCTAATGGGAGGAGATGTTATAAGCCACGGAAGACCCTGCATACAACAGAAGAAAATGTAATCAGATTAGTAAATACCTTCCAAACATCTGTGTCATACCAAAGTAACAACTACCAATAAAATTAGTACTGTTTAAAATCCATATATTCTAATTGTGTGGTGTCTCATTAGTAGGGCATCGAAAGAGGCTATATATTATACTGTTTAATCCTAAATAGCTAATTGCAATGAGCTTCATTAGTAGGATCGAAAGGTATGCCTGGACAAAGCTGGCCAGCCCATATTGGAAACGAGGCCAGAACTTGACTAGAGACCAAGACATCAGCTCCAGAGAAAGTAGAGTGTTTTGCTTCTCATCCACTGTGACCCTTTTCTAAGCCTAAGGCGACACAATCTGGGAAGAGGGGGCATGGTAGAATGTAAGGGCTGTCGATTGGGGTAATGGTAAACTACAACAATATAGACTGGACTCATCTACATCATTTGATCAACTTGATTGAAACAACAAGCCCCCCCGCTGGATGGTGGGACCCATGAGACGTGTGGGTTTGGGCACAACTGCTTGCAAATTGGTTTTACATGAAGGATGCTTTGACTCACCAATTATCACACTTATGTGTTAAAAAAATGAAAACAAACAACAATAATAAAAAAAGCAGAGAAAGATGCAGAAAACTGTATGGAAGAATGCAGATCTGGATGGGTGGGGGGAAGGAAGGGATGAATATGCCTGAACTGAATGGAAAATGGATGTATGAAATACACAAAGCATCAATAAAAAATGATGTTAAAAAAAAAACTTAGTATACTAAAAAAATATTCAAAATCTCGCTTCAATTTAGAGAAGTGAAATTAAAACTACTTTAAGATTTCATCTTACCCCATTCAAAGTGGCCCAGATAATGGAAGAACTGAATCCTGATGAGGAAACTGTCAAAGAGTAACCATATTTCATTGCTTTTGGGTGTAAACTGATGCCACCAATATAAAAACCAATGGGAAGGTTTCATAAAAATTTAAAAATAGATCTACCATACAATCAATGTATACCACTATTTGGTACATAAAAAAAGGACTTGGTGTCTTGCTACAGAGATATTGCTCAGCCATGTCTATTGCTGTCCTTTTCAAAATATGTAGGAAATAGAAACAATCTAAATGTTCCTCAAATTATTAATAGATAATGAAAATGTGTTATGTATACCTAATCAAGCTTTATTTAACTGCAAACAGCTAAGTCAGATATCGATGAAATTTTATGCATTTAAAAGATGCAAGCGTTATGTGTTTTCTTTGAATACGTAACTGAGCCTCAGAAACAGAAATGACACAAGTTCTCTCTAATTTGTAGAAGGTAGATCAAAATTTTCAGATGTAAATATATTTTCTGGGAATTTTCATGCAGAAAACTACGGGATAATACCAGGTGACCACTAGGGAGAGGTAGACACGTTGGGAGTATCCAGTATGGAAATAGTAGGAAACAAACAACACTATTCAGGGTGAGGGGGTGGGAAGCTGAATGAGGGCATTACTTTTACTGAGGAAACTGGAGGGAGAAGTAAAAATTAGAGGAAGGAGGAAAGAGGTAGAAGGATTTCCCCATAGAAAAGCCATTGAAGATTTTATTATTTCACAAAAATAAATTTGATTTAAAAAAAAAATATATATATATATATATATATAATATATAGATATATATATATATATATATATCTCCAAATGCTTTCAAATGAAAATCCTAGTGCCATGCAAGGAACCCTTCCTTCTAGTAGTTATAGTAGTGCAAGGAACTTCCCAAACAATACAGGCTAATCTCATGCCCTTTCTTGCCTCCTGGAACTTGACTGTAAGGTCCTACTGATGATGACACCAGATATTACAGGCACTGGACTTGGTGAAATTGATTTCTAACTGACCTGTCCGCCTCCTTCCTGAAGTCTATATCTCATAGTATTTAAAGGTACTATGAAAAAAAAGAAGGGGAAAATCCCGTTAGTGGTCCTACCCAGCTTTAAAGCCTACAAACCACAACAATATCTACTCCAGGAAAATATCTCGGTTTGGTGAAATAGTCGTACTATTTTCTTTATTTTTTTAATTGAAGTTTTGTACATTTCATACAATTCTTCACCATATTTAGAGCCCTTCCTTGCCCCCCACCTGGCCAGAATTCATGCATGCTGCCATATATGTCTTGCATCTTTTTCTCACTCTTTTTAAAATTATTCAATGCAGAAGTTTACTGTTTCCATCAGTTTTTTGACACAGTCTTTTTTGTTGCTGTTCCTTCCAATTTGTATCACTCCACGGTATGCATCTTTCCATGCCAAACATATACCAACATTATGACATCTGAAAATAAACTATAAGTTAATTCCAAAACATGTTTAGGGATTTACATTTTGACCATAGAGTCGTATGCAAATCAAAAGTAAAAAATATATTACTTTAGCTTCCCACATTACATACAAATTACACAGTAAGTTGACAAGTAACAACAGGTATTATATTTACAAGAAAAATGAAAGAAAAGATAAAAAAGAATTATTTAGTTTGTCTTATAAATAGGGATTTGGTACTAGGATCCATAAATGAGGGACATCATACTTCATTTGTTTTTTAGGACTTTGTTACTTAGCATAATGGCTTCTTGTTCCATCCATTTACCTGCAAAGTACAAGATGTCGACTTTCTTTACCACTGCATAGAATTTCATTGTTTAAATGTAGTTACTTTTTTCTGGGGAATAATTAAGAGATATCTAAATTTTCTTAAGGCCAACTCAGTAGTAATTATCTATTCCTGGTACCAAATCATATTCAAGTTTGTATTGTTGCAGAGGTTATAGATACTAGAGGAGGACCTACTACCACCACTTCCGAAAGCCAATTTAATTTCTTTTCTTTTCTTTTTTTTTTTTTTTTGTCTTTTCGAGACAGGGCCTCACTGTAGTCCCAGCTGTCCTGGAACTCACTCTGTAGACCAGGCTGGCCTTGAACTTACAAAGATCTGCCTGCCTCTGCCTCCCAAGTGCTAGGATTAAAGGCGTGCACCACCATGCCCTGCACCAATTTAATTTTTTTTTTTTTTGGTCTTTTCGAGACAGGGTCTCCCTGTAGCCCCAGCTGTCCTGGAATTCTTACTACATACTAAATATTTATCCTTATATTCATTACTACAGCACTCACCACTCATCAATGTAGCTTCTTATTTATAACAGATGTAGACTATTACAAAATTCCACAACTGATCAAACTAAAGAAATTGACATTGCTTTCCCTAACTCTGATTGACATATCCAAACTGCAACCACCACACCTGAGGCTCTGTAAATATTACATAATTGGGGCCAGAAAAACTGAAATATCCGGAGGGCCTGAACACCTGATTCTAGACAGTATATTCTGGACATTATAAGATAGCTACATCAATGAGATTGCTACAGTATGGTTTCATAAACAAGATGTAAATAATGACAACAATGGATATGCCAATGAATAGGTGAGATTTCACAAGGCCCTCCTCTAGATGAAGAGCTATAGGCAATCAATGGATGCTTAGGGATGGAGAATCAGGTTTGTGTAGACATGACTACCTTGTTGGTTTGTATAATGCCAAGTTTTCATCCCTAAACACATCTATACACAAGCACTACTAAATGTTCTCAGAATATTGTATATATAAATATATGTGAGATACATATATATGCATATAATATGGGTGTGCATATATAATAAAGTAGAGAACAGGAAGTTGCAATGAAATATAGGGGAAGCATGAGAGCTATTTGAAGAAGTAGAGTGATGGATTGAAATTATACACAGTACTTGTGCTGGATAGCTTTAGTGTCAACTTGACACACCTGGGTTGAGGGAGCCTCAACTGGGGAATTGGCTCCATTGGATTGGCCAGTGGCCACATCTGTGGAGTATTGTCTTGATGGTCGAGCAGTGTGGAAGGGCCCAGACCACAGTAAGTGGTGCCACCTGGGCAGTTAGTTATGTATGGTATAAGAAGTCAGGCTGGGCATGAGCCAGAGCGAGCAAGCCAGTGAACATGGCCTGTGCTTCAGCTCCTGCCTCCAGGTTCCTGCCCTGAGTTCCTGTCTTGGGCTCCCTAAGTGATGAACTGTGACCCAGGAGATGTAAGCTGAATAAGCGCTTTCCTCCCCAAGTTGGTGTTTGTCACAGCAATGGAAGACAAACTACGTCAGAAATTGGTACCAGAAGTGGGGTATTGCTGTGACAGACCTGACCTTGGTGTTTGGGGGAAGGATTGTGGAAGTGTTTGGAAATTTGGGCTGGGAAGATCATTGAATGCCTAAAGATTGTTGCTGTGGAGCTTGGAGCAGTTTTTCTAAAGGAGTTGTAGAAGATAGAGGCCTGGCTTGTGAAGTTTCTAGTTTCAAAGGGGAGCAGAGATCATCAGGACTGTGTAATCTGTGGGTTCTGGTCAGCTGGGGCTGGAGAATCAGCTGTAACAAGAGACCAGAACCTGAAGTGAAATTTTTGTGGTACTGGGGCAATTGATGCTGGTTAGCTGGGGCTAAAAAATCAGCTGTAAGTAACAAGAGACCAGCATCACTGAGGTGAAATCTTCTGGGGAGAATATCTTCAAGGTCAGCACACAGAAGCTGTGACCCAGAAAGGGCCTGAGCCTCCATCTCGAGCCAGAAGCCGGACTTGGTAACGTGTAAGAGTCTCCTATATGGTTCCGGTGTTGAAATTTGAGGGGGTCACAGAGAGCAGCCGAGGCTTGGCACTGTGAGAGGTCAGGAAAGACCATTGGTGGAAGTGCACCTCGGTTGCTGTGAAGACCCCAGGATTGCAGGGGTCATGGAGAGAAGCTGAGGCTTTGCACCAGGAGAGGTCAGAAGAGACCATTGGTGAAGGTGCTGCCTCAGTTTCAGTAGCGACCCCAGCTTTTTGGAGATGCCGGTACCCTGGGACGACCACCAAGAGCAGCGGTAGGTGTAGAATGGAGTCGGCCTGGGCCTGCGAGATGAGTGTGCCACGGACGGCAGAGTCGGAGAGGGGGAGCTGCCGAGACCCTTTGGAGCCCAGAAGATCGTGAGTGAATCCCAGGTGTCCAGCCTTGAGCTACTTTGCTGGACTTAGGTTTTGTTTGAGTGTGCCTGATTCTTCCCTTTGAAATAAGACAGTACTTGTTTTGGATTTTACAGCAGCCCACAGTTAAGAGACTTTTAATGGACTGTGAACTTTTAAGTGTTTGGACATTTTAAGGACTGTGGGGTTTTTAAGGTTGTACTGTCTTAGGTTGTGATTAATGTTAACATCATACTTTGGGGATAAGAACTGGAAAGGTGGTGGTTTAATAGTGATGTGTTTTGTGTGTCAAGTTGACAAGGGGTCAATTGTGCTGGATAGCTTTAGTGTCAACTTGACACACCTGGGTGGAGGGAGCCTCAACTGGGGAATTGGCTCCATTGGATTGGCCGGTGGCCACATCTGTGGAGTATTGTCTTGATGGTCGAGCAGTGTGGAAGGGCCCAGCCCACAATGAGTGGTGCCACCTGGGCAGTTAGTTATGTATGGTATAAGACGGCAGGCTGGGCATGAGCCAGAGCGAGCAAGCCAGAGAACATGGTCTGCGCTTCAGCTCCTGCCTCCAGGTTCCTGCCCTGAGTTCCTGTCTTGGGCTCCCTAAGTGATGAACTGTGACCCAGGAGATGTAAGATGAATAAACGCTTTCCTCCCCAAGTTGGTGTTGGTCAGAGTGTTTTGTCACAGCAATGGAAGACAAACTACGACAGTATTTCTATATGACATTCTTTCAAAATTAATACATTTAAATGAAAAGAGTCACATACTATCTGATAGTAATCATGTAATATAGATGCCTATTAAACTAGCACTGTGTTTATGCCTGGAACACTTTTATTATAATGAATCCTTTGTGTGGTGTGTGACATCACTAATGAGTTTTACTGGAAGTTTTGTTGTTGTGCCAAAACATTGTGATTTAAGTACCCAGAAAGCATGGGTCCATTGTTGGAATGGCACTGTAACAAGTGGCTGGATCAGGAAGTTGGCGAAGTACTTCTCCTCCACACAATAAGTAGAGAGAATGATGAGGAAATAGGTTGAGGCTATAATCTCTCAAACTGCCTTCCTATATAGCACTTTCTCCAGCAAGGCTATGCATCCTAAAAGTTCTACAACCTCTTCAAATATTTTCACTCCCCAGGGACAAAATGTTCCTACCCATGAGCCTACATTTCTAGCTGAAGACACCACAGTACTTAATGTTTAATGATGCAGATATCCAGTGCAGAAAAATCACAAATTTCTTAGTCCAGAACATAAAAGCACTGGAATACACTAATTTGCTCTTATTTTTTTATAATATGAGAAAATAATATTCTTTTGATTCAATCTAAATATAGATTGATTTAATTTAAAATGCTGTAAACTGAACAGATTAACTAAACTTCATGGAATTTTTATTTATTTAATAAAATGAAATACTAGATAGATGTATCAGTTTGAGTTAAGGATGTTACTTGAAAAGTACAGATATTGGTTGTGATATGACCATTAATACACAGTTTTTATTGAACTACAGATATATGTTAATTTCCTGAGGGTTTGAGTGTCTTAAAAATAAAATACCCATTAACTTGGCATATTTTATTAAAATACATATTGCTTTTAATCTAATTGAACATTATTTAACAGTCATTTAAAATACAGAATTATTACTATTTCAGTTTGGGATGCATGGATATAGGACTCATCTACATGCAGGGATATGGTACCTGTTCAAAAGTAGACTGAATTTTTGCCTCAGGCTAGAAAGCCAGGAAATGGTGGCTTTTGATCAATATCCTGCATAAATCTCTGAGAACTGCCTCTTTAATAGGATGCCTTTATAAAAAGCAAAGTAACGAGAACAGGAGGTCCAAATGAGAGAAATGACAATGACACGTCATGGATATTTGACTTTAAAGAAAGACAGACACCATGTAGTCCAGACAACTCAGGAAGAAGTGAGAGGAATAGCAAGCACACAAGGACGCATTATGTCTAACATTTCTCAGGGGATTGCATCTCTGTAGGCAATCCTTGGATATAGGTATCTAGTCAAAGAACAGATTTAAAAATATATGATGATAAACTTGAAAAGAATTGCAATTAACTAGAGTTCAATTCATCTATTCAAAAGTACTTTCACAATGGATGTGGTGAGAGAAAAGCAGAATGTAGCTTTTAAATATTGTTTCCAACATGAGGTAGTTATACTTGTTTCTGACATTTCTTTGACAGTCTATTTGGCATTGGCTGTATATCAAAATTAATATTGGTCTCCAGAATTGTAGCTTATAGCAATAAAATATTTCTTTAGATTACTGACATAGTATCAGAATTTTGTTAAATTTAATTTTGATCAGTAAGAAATTTAACTTGTGCTTAAGATCCAACATATGAAGTGGATGGTCCAAACAGCTTGATGTATTTTTAGTATTTTTCAATCTTTGGTAGAGTTTGCAGGCCAATTTCTGAATTTTGGTTCTTCCATTTCCTTGGCCCACTTTAAAAAGTCATTGTGACTTTTAACATGTTATTCTTAGATTTAATTATATATAATAAGGGAATATCCCCATATTTACTCACAAGCAATGTATTACACAAAATTATATAAATTAGTTTTGAAATATAAAATATATTTCACCAGCTGCTTCTCATAAACTTATGGCAAATATTGCCACCATAGTTCATAATGAATTTTTAATTTGAAAAAGCACTGTATTTACTTTGTTGTAAGTGGCAGTCATTGTCATATTCATTTTATATAATTACATATATATATATAAATATAATATTATATATATATATATATATAAACACTATTTCGTGCATTATTGAACTACCTTCAAATAATTAGTAAATATAAATTATAAAGCTTAAATACGTTTTTTCCTTCATTGGACTTCTGAAAAAACAACACGGTTCATTAGCAGCTGCTGCTCGTCCACCCCTGAAAATCATCAATGTTCTCTCTCTCATACCACCTGCTCAAATTCATCCCAGTCAGATATGTGCCCAGCAGTATTTACTCTACAGGAGTACTTTGACTTCCATTATACTGGATTAAGCCAAACTTTCTTAAACGGATTGTACAAATCATCTACATGCATGCAAGGTTATCATGTTAGTATTTGTTCATAATTAAAAAATTAAGTTTAATTCTTCAAAAAAGTGCATCTTTCATTTCCAAATTCACAAAACAAATGAGTGCAATAACGGTCTCTGTAGCTCCACAATTTAAGAGTTTACTTTCATGATTTGAACATGAGTTTCAATGATAGAGGGAGGAATATTTCTTACTATTTTATGAACTATCTATGAATGATGTAAGCCTGAGGATTTTAACTTACAGCTACTATATTGTAATAATACAACATTAGGTTGGTCTTCATTTCTGTTTGTCAAATATCTGAAGTTTCTGTATTTCTGGCTGACAGAAAAATTACATTTTCTGAAAAGTTGAGTGATCGAGTACCTAAGGTTTTATCAAGGAGTGTAAGCATAACCAAAGCAGATTGCTTTCAGATTGTGGTATTCAATGACATTATAAGTGACCTGCAACTCTCTTCTTTTTCCTTTTAGTTATCTTATAGTATGTCAATTTTATTGTTGATTTTCTCTTTAACCCTGCTATTTTCAGAGTTTCAACACTCTCAAACAACCCCAGCTAATGTTTTTAGATGATCTCGCATGAATTCTACAAAAATTCCACTGTTTTCTTTACAATTACTCCTGTCTTATTTTAAATTTCTAAGTAATATGTTATTCCACAGCTTTAATTTTTGGTCTTTGCATCAATTATTATTGTATATAGGTTATCACTTAAGTACACATTTATAATCTACAATAAGTTAGTGTTATGGTTAATAAATATTCCAAATATGCTTTATATTTATATATATATTATTTTCAAAGCTTCATACATGTATTTATGGAGAGAGTATATACTTGCACATAATATAATGGAGGCGAAATACAGAGGAGAGGGAGGAAGGCATGATAACTAACACTAAGGTTATTTGAGGAAGAGACTATTATTATAAAATTTCCTATAACATGTTATTGTAAGGTCTACAACAAATACATATGTGTGGGTTTTTGTATGCTGTGTGTGTGTTGGTGTGGTTATAATACTACTCCTCAAAAGTAGTAGGCTATTTAACAAAAACTGCAGTGCCTTCAAGTCGTTATTTTTTTCCCACGGACAAAATAGTATAGGTTATTGCTTTCGCACTCGGTTTCGCTCGGGAACTTGACGGTCAATATACTAGCTATGAAGTCAACCCTACCACTTAACACATATAACACATTATAGTTAGAGGACGTGAGCTGGAACTGACCTGGAGTGGTCATCATCATCAATGATGACCAGCTTCTCATAATATTAGAAAGTGTTATGTAACGCCAAGAGAGAGAGACCATTCAATATTCCTACTCTGCTGTAATGCCTATGAAGCACAATGACGGACTAAAAAAGAGATCCCTGAGCCGGGGCACATGCCTTTAACCTAGCACTTGTGGAGGCAGAGCAGGCAGCTCGTTGTGAGTCAAGGCCAGCTGGTCTTATAATGTGAGTTCCAGGCAGGCTGGGGGCTACAGGGAGACCCTAGTTCAGACAAGGACCAAAAAAAAAAAAAAAAAAAAAAAGGTATGCCTTAGGATGAAATGTTGGCACTTTTCAGGAAAACAGAGCTGTCTAATTAGTTTTATGACCCTCTTAATAGCAGTGAATTCAGGCCTTCCACTATAAACCTCCTCAACTGCAAGTGGCTGAAGAAATTGTAGACCCTAGAGGAGAACCTATTACTTCAATTTTCCTAGACCAGTATAATTTCTAACTGCATCCTATATGCTAATCTTTATATCCTCAGTTAAGTGTAGTTATCATCTCTGGTTAAAGAAACTTCTCCTTGAAACTGATGGAGAGTATTACAGAGACCCACAACTGGCACAGAGACTAAGTGATCACTGGATGTCCCTCCCCAGTTCATACATTTATTTTTTTTATTAATTTTTTATTTATTTCTGTATGTGTACGAATGTACTGTCTGCATGCAAGTCTGTGCACCTGTGTCGTGCAATGCCGCGGAGGTCAGAAGTGGGTGTCGGATTCCCCTGGAACTGGAGTTTTCCTGGAATTGGAGTTTCAGACGGCTCTCAGCCGCCATTTGGGTGCTGGGGATCGAACCCGGATCCTCTGCAAGAGCGGTCGGCGCTCTTATCCGCTCGGCCATCTCTCCAGCCCCAGTTCATACATTTATAATATCACCCAATACCTAAGGCTCAAGAAAGTTTGTGAAAGAAGAGGGAAAAATAATGTAAAATCCAGAGGAGCAATATATCTGCTCTTACATAGTGTCTTCTAGACAGGACAGAGAAGCTGCACCCATGAAATCTATGCAATATAATTTCCTAATAGAGATTTGGATAGTGATAATAGCTGTTGACATGTCAACATGAATGGGAAAATTTCATAAGTTCTCATCCCTTGATAAATAGCTAAATGTAATCAATTACTACTTGTATTAGTCACTTTTCTGTTGTGATAAACCACCATGACCAAGGGAACTTATGAAAGGAAGAGTTTATTTGAGCAAGATTGACGGTTCCAGGGAAACAGAGTCCACTGTGGCTGGAGACATGGTGGCCAGGGCTGGAGCAGCAAGTGGAGGTTCACATCTCGCAATGAGCACCATCAAGAGAGAGAGAGACTGGAGACCTCAAGGCTTGTTAAACTCACTAAGCCTGCCCCCAGTGATGTACTTCCTCCAGCACGGCCACACCTTCTAAGACCTCCAAGACCAGTGCCACCAACTGGAAACAAAATGTCTGAATACTTAAAGCCTATGGGAGACCCTCTCATTCAAACCACCACACTACTGAGACAAGGAAAATTATTGTTTCCCAGAGAAAATTTCCATTAAAGCTTATCTAATCCCTAGTGGTCTCCCCTAAACATGTACTTTTATTTATTTGGAGAAAAACATTTGTATTAAATAATCTGCCCTTTATATGCATTTTATTGTTTTTCAAAACCAACATTTTATTAAGCTTTGTGCATTTCCTAAAACATTTCTTAATCAAATTTAGACACATTCCAACTTCCTTATACCCACCCCACCAAAGCTCATACATTCTGCCATACATGTTTTACATCTTTTTCTCTGTCTTCTTCTTTTATTTCATAAAATTATTTAGAAAAGGGGATTTATGCATAATAAAATGAATAGATGTAATGTTGTTTTTCTTTTTTAATAAAAAAATATAATAAATGTAAAAAAAAAAAACCTTAACTTTGAAAATATATTTGAAACCAATGAGTAGAATGATAGGTAAAATCACAAATATGTGACTATGACACATTCTTAAATAACCATAACTGATATATTTACCTGGCAGGGGAGATACTATGATCAGGAAGGTGGTTCTTCCAGGGCGAGAATCATCCACTGCACTTTGGATGTGCTGACTCCTGCGATTTCCCGAAATGCAGGAAACTCACCTGCATAATTTGTGGTAGCGGGGGACTGCGTTTGCCCTCTCCCCTGGTTTGTTCGGTTTTATTAGTAGTTCACATGTGTGGTTTTTTTTTTTTTTGTTGGTTTTTTTTTTTTCATTAAAGAGCTATCGTACTTCTTGTCTCTTAAAAATAATGATGATACCGTAGCCACGGGTGGTGGCCCAACCCTTTAATAAAAAAAAAAATCCATAACTGAGATAGCAAAGATGGTATTCACTAAGAAGTCAGAAAACAAGAAGACTAATGAAAGCAAAATACAAACAAAACAAAAAAGTATAAGAACTTGGATTGTGGAGCGCAAAGGAATACAAGCAGAAGGGTGTCCATGCCCTGGAGTCTGGTCAGTCTATGTAGTGTCACTGCCTTGGAGAAACACATGTCTACTCCACACAGCAGTAATCAACTGCAAAAAACCTTAGTTAAGTTGGAACTTCCTTCTAATCACATTCACATGGCTGTGTTTTGTGCCTGTTGAGGTGGCATGGGTCTTAGTGCATTGCGTTCTCTGTTGCTATAGAAAGTTCAATGACCAAGATCCCAGTGACCAGAAAACAGTTTCCTTGTAGTCATGCCACAACCCCTGGTTTTTACAGTCTTTCTAATTCTTGAGCAATGGTCCCTGAGCCTTGGGGTTGGGGTGGCAAGGGTTATATAAGTGTCCGCATTCAGAGACATGTACTCTGAAGACTCCAGGTCTATCCCTAAAGCTTTTCCTGTCCTGAGAAATTGGCTCTTGTGTTGTATTTCTGGTAGAATATCAAGAACTGAATTGTAGTCTGTATTATTCTGAGAGTCTCTTTGGTCACTCTTACTAATGATTTTAGTCTTGCACTGTGTTCCACCTCCAACAGTCCCCCAGAGTTTACCACCCATGGACTAATATTCAGATAGTGTATGTTCATTTCTCATGGAATTTCAGGGCCTCACACTGCATTCCCTATTCCTTAGCCACCCAAGGTGCAATCATCTTTATTCTTTCTTCTCTTCCAGAACTTTTCCCTCCGTAAGCCCACCCCCATCATCCCCACATTTCTCCACTCCTGACCTCCCTAACGTCCCACCATGCCCCTGTACACCCCCTTCCTCTCTTCCCAACTCAACACCCTTACCCTCAGCACTTCTCACTTATTGGATTAGTGATATATAATATATATAGGATATAATATCTCTCGAGCTATTTCGTATTTAATGGCACGTGAGTATCTTGCCTGCATGTAGATCAATGCACTGTGGTGTTGTGCAATGTCCCAGAGAAGGCCAGAAGAATTGGCAGGAATCCCGCTGAGAACCAAAGCTCTGAATGGGTGTTGGTAGCCAGCTGTGGTTGCGCGGCATTGCTCTGCCTCCTCTGGCAGCCCTGGCAGTTTTCATGTAACCCATGCCTCCTTCTTGCCCTCCCCACCCTCCCCACGCGCTAAAATTTTTTATTGAATGCTTTCCAGCTCTAACTTACCCGCTCCGACTTTCTTTTATGTTTCCAACGCTTTTGTTGTGCCGTAGTTCTCACATTTCCTTTTCTGTTCCCAGCCGCATTGTTTCCTCTCCGTTCCATTTTCCCCTATTCCTGATTCATTAGTGGCGTCCGGTGACTTTTCCTGCGCTCTTTCTGGCTGGATCGCTGCAGCACGATAGCTGCCTGACCAGAGCCAAAGAAAGCCTGTGCTAGATTTTCGCGAACTCACCCCCGCCTATTGAGCAAGGAAGGCTAGTTTCGCTTCTTTACTTCCGTACTAACATGATAATTAGGGACTATGCTAGGAAGGGAAAGGATTGGATCAATTAGGGACTTGTAAATCAAGCCTCCTAAAAAGGACCAATTAGGAAGAGACACATACCCCAGTAGGGAAGCTGGCACGGCTTATATAAGCCTCTGTAAACCTGCAATAAAGTGAGCTTGAGCTGTAAAACCCTGACTCGACTCCCTGCCATGTTTACTTTCAGTTCAGCAGCGCACTTACTCTCCCCAGCCCCACTCCATCACAGGCCGACAGAGTGAAGATCTTCGGCGGCGAGGAAACTGGAGAGGGTGGTCTTTGCCTACCACCTCTCTATGACCCCCGCATCTGGCGCCCAACGTGGGGCTCGAAGACACCCCTCCCCCCGAGACCCTAACGGCTAGCAATACAGCTGAGCCCAATCGGTCTTTCGGGTAAGTGAGTCCCCGCGATGGGAAATGCAATGGGAAAAGATAAGGACCCAGCGCTTAAAGCACTGACATTGATGTTAAAATCCAGGGGGTTAGAACTGACTGATGTGGTCGCAGAGTCTGCCTGGGACCACGTCCTCTTTCTGGCCCCCTGGGTAAGAGGGGCCAACCGTTTCTCCTGGGAAGTTTGGGGGCGAATAGAAAAACTGGCAAGAGAAAGAGAAAGGATTCTTGGAGCAGAATCCCCTTTGTGCTTTTACCCCATGATTGTGGCGCTTAAAGCCACTTTTCACCCCAACTCCCTTCCACCTCCTGGGGGTGGAATTTGAGCTTCAGAAGAGGTTGAGAGATCCCCTGGTCTCGGGGAGGAGGATACGGCCTGGGACACCTTCACAACCGAACAGGTGGTAGACAAGGGATAGACCCCTGAGTGTCCAGACTCCACGGTCCCCATCCCTTCCCCCTACTTGGCTTTGAGGCAGGAGGCCAGAGAGACAGAACAACGCTTCTCTGAGGAACTCTCCCCACCACCGGCTTACGCCGAGGTGCAAAAAGGTGGGGTCACTCCTAAATTAGTTCAAGCCAAGAAGGGGGCTTGATCTCCTTGCACTAGAACAGGGAGGGATATGCCAGGCTTTAGGGAAAGAATGCTGCTTTTACGCAGACAACTCTGGTGTAATTACAAAGAATGTATACGATCTTAGGAATAGCCTTGAAAGAAGAAAGATAGCTAATCAACCAGGATGGTTTAAAGGATGGTTCAACACCAGCCCCTGGTTTACTTCATTGATAACGGCAATAGCTGGACATCTTATTATTCTTTTGCTTTTGTTCACGGTAGGCCCTTGCTTGCTCAACCAGGTTATAAGGTTCGCTAGAAAACAGGCAGAAGAAGTCCAATTAATGGCCTTATGGGCAAAGTATGAGCCCCTCCCCCTCATCAATACCTACAAAAGCAGCATCAGACTCCAAAGACGGATAAGGGCTTTTTGGGTCGGCCAACCTAAGACAGGGGGATAGCCAAAGCTGCTATCTACTCAAAGACGGGTAAGAGCTGAGCCCAGTAAAAGCACCAACCTAAGACAGGAGCTATGCCAAATAAAAGGGGGAAATGATGGCATGGAATAGCTGAGAAGATAGGCCTGAAGGACAAAAGAAAGCCTGCGCTAGAGTTTCGCGAACTCACCCCCACCCATTGAGCAAGGAAGGCTAGTTTCACTTCTTTACTTCCGCGTACTAACATGATAATTAGGGACTATGCTAGGAAGGGAAGGGATTGGATCAATTAGGGACTTGTAAATTAAGCCTCCTAAAAGGACCAATTAGGAAGAGACACATACCCAAGTAGGGAAGCCGGCACGGCTTATAAACCTTTGTAAACCTGCAATAAAGTGAGCTTGAGCTGTAACACCCTGACTCGACTCCCTGCCATGGTTACTTTCGGTTCGGCAGCGCACTTCCTCTCCCCAGCCCCACTCCATCGCAGGCCAACAGAGTGAAGATCTTCGGCGGCGAGGAAACTGGAGAGGGTGGTCTTTGCCTACCACCTCTCTACGACCCCCGCAAGATCTTGTACTTTATAGAGCTTTTGTTTTGTCATTGATTTTGCTTTATTGTGTTGTGGTCTGATAGAGTACATGTAATTATATCTTTTTTTGTATTTGCTGAGGTTTATTTTGATCTCAGTATGTAATCTCTTTGAGAGACAATTCCACAAGCTTCTGTGCAGAATGTGCATTCTTTTTTTTAATTTTTTAATTAATTTTATTTATTTCTGTATGTGTATGAATGTACTGTCTGCATGTAGGTTTGTGCACCCGTGTCATGCAATGCCGCGGAGTTCAGAAGAGGGTCTCGGATTCCCCTGGAACTGGAGTTCTCCTGGAATTGGAGCTTCAGACGGTTCTCAGCCACCATGTGGGTGTTGGAGATCGAGCCCGGGTCCTCTGTAAGAGCGATCGGCACTCTTAACTGCTAGGCCATCTCTCCAGCCCCAGAATGTGCATTCTTTATTGTTGAGTAAAATATTCTGTATATGTCTGTTAGGTTCATTTGACAGATGATATAGTTTAATTCAGATATCTTTCTTTTAATTTGCTCCCCAAATGACCTGTCTTTTGGATAAAGTAGGGTATAGGCATTATCTATTGAGTTATGGTTAATCTGTGTTTTGAAGGCCGATATCCTAATTTTATGAAAATGTGTGCACCAGAGTTTCATGCATTTATTTTCATGATTTCTTGGTCAATCGTTTCCTTGAGCAGAATGCAGTGACATTCCTTCTCTATTGTGGTTAATTTTAACTTGAAATCAAATTTTCATATATTGTAATAGCAACCCCTGCTTGCTTCTTAGTATCATTTGCTTGGAAATTATGTATAATATATGTATATGTAATATATACATAATATATATGATATATATGAGATAGATAGATAGATAGATAGATAGATAGATATAACATCCTTTTACCCTAAGGTTGTACTTAGCCTTGGAGATAATGTGAATATTTTGCCAACAAAAAATAGATGGATTTTGTTTCTTTTTTTATTATTCTTTATGTGTATGAATGCATGCAGGTCTGTGCACCCATGTCATGCAATGGTGTGGAGGTCAGAAGAGGACATCAGATTTCACTGGAACTGGAGTTAAAGATGGTTCTCAGCCACCATGTGGGTGCTGGGGATTGAACCTGGCTCCTCTGCAAGAGCAGTTGGTGCTCTTAACTGCTAGGCAATATCTCCAGACCCATAGATTTTGTTTCTTAATCCACTTGACTAGCATGAGTTTTTTGAGTGAGGAGTTTTGTCCATGGACAGTTATAGTTATTTTTGCAACATATGGATGCACCACTATCATTTAATTTGATGTATGCGTATTTTGTCTTAATCTGTGATTCTGTGTTCAATACCTCCATTTGTTTTTATTTTACAACCTCTGGAGTATGATCATTTCTTTCTTCAGTCTTCTGTATTGCTTTCAGTATTCTCTGTAGGGATGGTTTTGTGGACATGAATTCTTTCAGGCCATTTGTATCATGGAATATTTTCTTTTTGATTATGACAGATAGTTTTGTTGATTAAAATATTATGGACAAGCATCTATCATTATTTAGAACTGAAACTCTTTAGTCCAGGCTCTTCTGGTTTTCAAAGTTTGAATGTAAAAGACAGCTGTTATTCTGATGTGTTTTCTTTTTATGTGACTTATGGATTTCTAACAGCTTTCATTATACTTTCTTTGTTCTGTACATTTAGCGTGCTTACATTTGTATGCTAATGAGAGTTTACCTTCTTGCACTATTCATTTGTTCTTCCTTTGTCCTCTTTTATCTATATGTGTATGTCTTTCTTCAATTGAGGGAATTTTTCTTCTATAATCCTGTTAAATGTCTAGTCAGTGCCCATTTGCCTTACATTTTTCTCCTTCCTTTATGAACATAATGTATAGTTTTGGTATTTTCATGGTATCTCACATTTCCTACATATATCATTCTTGGGTTTGTGATATTTAATGTTCTTTGTTTGAGTAGTCGAGTTCCTCAACTTTGTCAACATTCTTGATACCCTGTTTTCCATTTGTTTATTCAGGTTGTGAGGCTTTGTGTTGATGTTGCCATTTGGCTTATTGACATTTTCAATGACATCTTTATTTTGGCTTGATTTTTCTATAATATTTCTATCTCTATTTCTAATTAAATTTTCAAGTCCAGTGCTGCCTACCCGACTTGTGGCTATCCTGGTGGGAAAAGAGAAGGTGACTCAGTGTACAAAGTAACAGAAGAGACAAACCTCCCAACCTACAGGAACAAGCCTTCAAACAAAGGGAGAAGCACTTGAATTTCACATCAGATTATAAACAGCAAATCAAATCCACATGACAAGAGCAAAGGAAAATGATCACGGGAAAAGCAAATAATAAATCCCCAACAAAATTCATCAGTCCTGTAGAAGACTCCAACAATGAGTTCTCCTTGGAGTTATCCCAGGACACAGATCTTAAAAGAAAAATAAAGACATACTCATAGAAATCAAGGGAGAGAATGACAAACTCAAGAATGAAGTGGAAACACTGAAAAGATCCCATGCTGAAATGAAACAGGAAACCAATGAGTGAATTAAGAATCTAGAAGGAGAGAATAACAAACTCCAAAAGGAACTGGTAATACTAAAGAAGTCACAGGATGAAGTGAAAAAAGAAATTGCATACTCATCCAACCATCAGGAAAAGATTGGAAAAAGCCTCAGTAACAGATTGGATGAAGCATAAAGTACAATATCAACACTGGAAGACAAGGTGGAAGTACTTCAATGTTCAAACAAAGAGTATAAAAATTTTAAAAAATAACAAGAATTCAACAATCAGGAAATGTGGGATACTATGGAAGGATCAAGCCTTACATCATAGGGATAGAGGAAGGACAATAATCCCAGGACAATGTTGTTGATCAGATCTTCAACACAATAATAGAAAAAAATGTCCCCAAACTGAAAAATGACAAACCCATATAAATACAAGAAGCACACAGATCACCAAATAGAAAATAAGAAAAGGAATACCCCATGCCATATCATAGTTAAAACACTAGATGACCCAAACAAAGACAAATTACTGAAGGCCACAAGAGAAAAACAAGTTACATATAAAGGAAAACCCATCAGAATTAGTACAAATGATGAAAGACAGAAGAACATGGACCAAATTATTCCCAGTACTAAACTGACTATAGATGCCAACCCAGATTACTATACCAAACAAAAATGTCAATTACAGTTGAAGTACAAAGAAAAATCTTTCACGACATAAACAAGATGAAAAAAATTCATGTCCAGAAAACCAATCCTTCAGAAAATACTCAAAGCAATGCAAAGGTCATAGGAAGGAACGATTATCCCCAAGCACCTACAGAGAGTAATGAATAAAACTATAACTATAGAAATACAAACCTAGACCAAGAATACAAACAGAAAATAAGGTAAAAGGAAGCAACACACAACTTTAATAACTTTAAATATTAATGAATGCCCCAATCAAAAGACATAGACTGGGAGAATGGATTAGGAAACAGAACCCTTCTACATGCTGTGTACAAGAAATCCATCTCACCCTCAAGGTCAGGAACCAACTTAAAGTGAAAGGATGGAAAAAATATTCCAAGAAAATGGCACCAAAAGCAAGCAGGAGTTCTTATTCTAATATCAAGCATGAGTTGCTATTCTAATATCAGGCAAAATAAACTTCAAAGTAAAACTAATCAGAAGTGACAAAAAAGGGTACTACATCATTATCAAATGAACAATTAACCATGGATATTTCACAATCATGAATATATATGCACCAAAATCCTGTACAACAAACTTTACAAATACAAACTACAGGATCTCAAGGCACAGACTGATCTCAGCACACTAATATTGGGGGATTTCAATACCCCACTGAGACCATTAGCCAGGTCAACTGGACAAAGAATAATCAGAGTGACATCTGAACTGAACAAAACAATACACCAAATGGACCTCACAGATATCTACCAAATATTCCACCCAAACACCAGAGATTACAATTTCCAATCAGCACCCCATGGAACATTCTTCAAAATTGACCACATACGGGGACATAGAAAAAAATTCCACAAATACAAAAGTAATGAAGTAATTTCATGCATTCTGTCAGACCACAGGGCAATAATGATCAATATCAACACTTGAATAAGCCTAACTATCCACAAGAACATATGGAGACTAAATAACACACGCTTGAATAATGAATGTGTCAAGGAAAACATAAAGAACAGAATAAAAACATTCCTGGAACTAAACCAAAAAGAAAATACAGTACAGTAGTAAAATGTATGAGATGCCTTAAAAGCAGTCCTAAGAGGTAAGTTTATAGCCCTCAGTGCCCTAAACCCAACATACAGGAAGAAATCACAAAAATCAGAAAAGGAATCCATTAAACAGAAACAAAGTAAACAGTACAAAGAAACAATGAATCCAAAAGCTGGTTCTTTGAAAGGATAAACAAGATAGATAGACCCTAGTCCAGTTAACCAAAAGAAAGAAAAAGAAAGTCCAAATCAATAGTATTTCTGATGAAAAGGGAATCATCACAACAGACAGAGGAAAGATACAAGCACATAAGAATACTTCAAAAACCCATACTCTATTAAATTTGAAAACCTAAGAGAAATGGATGAATATTTGAAATCCTGGAATTCACCAAAGCTTAATCAAGAAGAGATTGACAAATTAAACAGACCCATAATAAGTAAGGAAATTGAAAATCTAATAGTAAACCTCCCAACTTAAAAAGCCCAGGCACAGATGGTTTCAAGGCACAATTCTATAAAAAAATGTAAAGAGGACTTACAACCATTAATACTAAAACTGTTCAGAAGGATACAAGCAAAGGAAAGCCTCCCAGATTCATTCTATGCCATCATCATTCTAATACCAAAATCAGGCAAAGATACAACCCCAAAAGAAAACTATAGACCCATCTCATTAATGGACAAAGATACAAGTATTCTCAACAAAACACTTGCAAACCGCATACAGACCCACATTAAAAAGATCATGCATCTTGAACAAGTTGAATTCATGCCAGAGATGGAGGGATGTTTCAAAACATGTAAATTAATAATATCATAGAACACATAAATGGACTGAAATACAAAAACCACACTATCATCTCAATTGATACAGAAAAAGCCTTTGACAAACTCCAGCATCCATTCGTGCTTAAAATCTTAGAAGGAATTGGACTGGAGGGAATATTTCTCAACATAATCAAAGCCATATACTACAAACACAGCCAACATCATACCAAATGGATAAAGTTAGAAGCATTCTCCTTAAAGACAGATACATGGCAAGGCTGTCCACTATTACCAGTCCCCTTCGATATAGTGCTTGAAAAGTTTGGTAGGGCAATAAGACAAGAAAAGAAAATTAAAGGAGTACTAATTGGAAAAGTGGAAGTCAAACTATTCCTCTTTGCACATGGTATGATAGTTTACCTAAGGGATGCCCAGTTCCAGGGGAATCCGACACCCTCTTCTGACCTCCATGGCATTGCATGACAAGGGTGCACAAACTTGCATGCAGACAGTACATTCATACACATACAGAAATAAATAAAATTAATTAAAAAAAAAGGCTACCAAAAAACTCCTGGGTTTAGCTCCCAGTACCCATGTGGTGGCTAAGAAACATGTATAACTTTAGTTCCAGGGAGCCTTATGCCTTCTTCTAATTCCATGGGCATTCTGAAAGCTTGTAGCGAACCTAATTCAGGGACTTCAGGAGGTCAATTGAGGCAGAAGTTCTGAGAAATAATTATCTTGGACTATGTTACTATAAGCTTTGAAAAGTTGCCACAAAATCCTGCAACCACATACCACTGGAGACCAGAACTAGTTCTCAGTCTCTCTGGAGATGCTCTTACTAATACCAGTCACAATACCGAGTTTCCCTCAAGATGCTTCTACTGATACCAGCCACAGACCCAGCTATGCCTATCCTCCATTTCCTTAATGCTACTTCCTTGTAAATTCACTTCCTTGTGTTCCTGGGTATAAAACTAACATTTAGGGGACATTCTAACTCTGGTTATCCTAATCTTAACACAGGCAGGCCAACCACCAAGCCTAAAATAAACTGGACTTCCTTTTCATTGGAGTCCAGACATTTTCTCCTCTCTGCAGGGAATGTCCACTCAAAATGAACCTAACACATTCCATACACATGATACACTTATATTCATTATGGAAAATACTCATAGAGAGAAAATAAAATAAGGAAATAAAATCAATTAAAAATTACGTTGCAAACAAATAACCTTTATATATTTAGTCTGTCGTTTATCTGCTTTTATTTTTTCATTTCTAAATTGAAAATATAAATAATATTTATTGCATTGTCCTTTGTAAAAAATGTATATCTATTTTGTGTCATGATGGCTAAACCTCCATATAAAGGCAAGGAAGATTTCAACTGAGTTTTGTATGCTTATGAGTGATGTACTGTCATCTGATATATATCCTCTGATGTTCCTTTAACTGTATCACACGTGTGTACTGCTTTCCACCTGATGTTCTTCTCCCTTGGAGCAGGGCTCACAGCTCCTCACTACTGCAAGCCTTGGGATTCTCCCCAGCCAGCCTGTTAATAGTCCTAGCTTGAGCCCTAGCAGGGAGGATGAGGGAGGTAGGAAGTAAGACCCAGAGGAATAGAAAGAAAGAGATGGACTCAGACTAGAGAACGGGAGTAATTCCACAAGGGTAAAACTCAATTCAACGTTGTAACACAAGGTTTTTTATAAAGAACCTTGCAGGGGGCTGGGACACACAGAACTGGGGGTTGGGACAAGCAAGACTTCAGGCCATATGCTATGGAACACGACAATGCTTTGCCTAAGTCATCAAAGACAGTTGGTGCTGGGCAGGTATCACAAGTAGGCAGGATCTCAGCTTGCCAGGCTTGGAGGCTGTTTGTTGACTCTCTAAGTGCTTCTGCTAAAAGAATACTTACTTACAATGTACTTACATGTATATAAGTGTACTGTGAGGGTTATGTGCTTTTTGAGACCAAAAAAGAGAACTGAATCCTCTGGGAACTAGAATTAAGGTCTCCTGACAGCTAACATGTGAGTGCTTGAAAAAAATCTTGAGTCAATATAATTATATATATATAATATATATATATATATATATTGATTTCAGTAGAACCACTGGAATTAATGTTTAAATTTTTCTTCAATAATTTATCAGCAATAACTTTAAAAAATCTTGATGAATGTAGGTAAGTATATGCTATGTCAAAATGTCAGTAAGTCGAAGTTTGGTGACGTACATTTCATATTTTTATTTAAAATTTAATTATGCTGTGAATAAGAATACTACATTTATAGTATTAAATTGATAGACATTTCTTATTTTTCCTTGAACTTGATGTAGAAAGAAGCAAATTATACCTCTGAAGTACTAAATAGTAAAATATTTATCTTGATATTAACGCTTCATACTTAATTATATTGTAATATTTGAATAATATATGAATTTAAACATGTTTAAAATAAAAATAATTGCATAGAGTATCATGAATGTTTAAGAAGTTCAGAGAATATTGAGGGATTATCTTGACAATGTCATGATATATACAAACACTTAGAATTATTTTTTCTTTGAATGTCATTTGCCATTTTTATAATGTTTTTATTGATGTTTTGTGTATTTCAGACATCATTTCTCAGTTCAGTTTAGACGTATTTCCCTTCAGTTCCCTTAACCCACCCCAGATCATGCATTCTGCCATAACTGTCCTGCATCTTTCTCTCAGTCTTTTTTGTGTTTAAGAATTCACATTTCTTCCTTTAATTTTGTTACTATAAAATATGAATACATACTTCCTACTTATAAGCAGTAATAGCAAAATCTGAAAGTAAGTTGTGTATCGATTCTAGAGCCTGTTAAGATATTTACATTATAACAACACAGTTGCTTTCAGATAAACAAATATAGCAAGGATGTTGTTCATTTTTCCTTTCATCTGGGGATTTGGTGTTATTGTCCATGAATGAGGGAGACTTTTCACCGCTTGTTTTTCTGGGACTGTGTTACTTCACTTAGCATAATAACTTCTAGTTGCATCCATCTACCTGAAATGTTCCGGATGTCATTTTTCTTTAACGCTGAGTAGTAATCCATTTTGTAGATGTACCATACTTTTGTTATGCACTCATCTGTTGGGCATTTGGGTTGATTCCAGCTCTTCAGTATTGTGAAGAGAGCTGCAATAAACATGGCTCTGCATGTATCTTTGCAGTAGGATGAGTCTTGTGGGTATATACCCAGGAGTAGTATGGCTGGGTGAGGTGGTAAGCTCATTTTGAGTCTTTTAAGGGTTCTCCACACTGCTTTCCATAATGGTTGTAGAAGTTTACATTTCCAACAGAAGTGGATGAGTGCTCCCCTTTCTCCACAACCTCTCCAGCATTTGGTGTCTTTGGAGTTCTTGATAGTAGCCAGTTGTATTGGTGTGAGATGATATCTGAGAGTGGTTTTAATTTACATTTCCTTAATTATTAATGATGTTGAACACTTTTTAATTTTTTTTCCTTTTCTTTAAACTTCTTTAAAATTTTATTTATTTTTATGTGTGTGAATGTACTTTCTGCATGTATGTGAGTGCACCAGTGTCATGCAATGCCATGGAGATCAGAAGATGGTGACTGTAACTGGAGTTAAAGACAGTTCTCAGCCGCCATGTGGGTGCTGGGGATCGAACCTGGGTCCTCTGCAAGATCAGTCAGTGCTCTTAACTGCTAGGCCATCTCTCCAGCCCGTTGTTGAACAGTTTTTAAGATTTTTTCAGCCATCTTTACTTCCTTACTGGTGAAGTGTCTGTTCATCTCTTTACTCCATCTTTTGAGTAGGTCATTTGTTTTTTCTTTGTTTTTTAAGTAGTTTTTATATTCTGGATGTTAATGCTCTGTCAGATGTATCAGTGCTGAAGGTTTCCTCCCACTCTGTGGGTTTTCTCATCACTTCCTTTATTGTTTCTTTTGCTGTACAGAAGCTTTTGAGTTTGATGAGGTCCCATTTGTCAACTGATGACCTTATTTCCTGTGCAGCTGATGTCTGATGTAGAAAATATCTGGGAAAAAACTTAACCAAAGATACCAATGATCTCTACAACAAAAAGTTTAAACACCTGAAGAAGAAGATTGAAAATGACATCAAAAGATGGAAAGATCTCCCATGCTCATGGATTAGAAAGAGTAATATAGTAAAAATGTCCATTTAACCCATATTGATATACAGACTCAATGCAATCCCAAACAAAATCCCCATGAACTTCTTCACAGACTTGGAAAAAAATCTTTAAGTTCATATGGAAAAATGAAAGACCCCAAATAGCTAAAGCAAGTGAAAAATGAGTGAAAAATGCAATAAAGGGGGATTGCTCTTCCAGACTTCCAGCTGTATTACAGGGCCATAGTCATAAAAAGAGCCAGGTACTGGTACAAAACAGACCCATTGGCCAATGGAAAAACATTGAAGATCCAAAGTTGAGCTCATACAATTACAGCCACTTCATATTTGACAAAGGGGCAAAAAAAAAAAAACAGTCTAGGAAGGATATCATCTTCAGCAAATGGTGCTGATAAAACTGGATGACAATTTGTAGAAGAACAAAATTAAACCCCTACTTCTCACCCTGTGCAAAAATCAACTCCAAGTGGATCAAAGATCTCAAAGTAAAACCCAAAACCCTGAAGGTAATAGAAGAAAAAGGTGCTAACAACCTACAAGACATAGGTGTAGGAAAAGATTTTCTCAATTTGACAGCAGTTGCCATTTTTAAGAAGAGAAGCTGTACTTGGTTTTTAGAAACAAGAAACACAACCTTTTATATTGAATGGAAAAAGAGAGAATCACTTGAATTTATAGCTCCCCAAAGTTAGATTTGAAAAGCCAGTTCTTCAAAGATCTAAACATAAGACCTTTTGATTTTTAATATATAAGCTGAATGGGAAATTTTATCATATATTGAAATGACTTTAAGTCATTACAAAATCAAAACAGTCCTCCACCCACCTAGAATAAAGCTTGCCCTGGAGATATATTTCACAGGATTTGCTTGCGGTTGGATGGTTGGAAAAATGAACGTAATTCTCAGAATGTTTTAGATGTGGAAGAATTCTAAATGAGATTTTAATAGGCCAGGAAGGAATTAAAATACTTGAATGTTCATAGAAGCTGTTCTATTATGTATTTTTTGCAAGAATATTGAGGGAAATGGAAATACCTTGAATTTGAGTTACTGTTTGACCAATGCTTTGCTATGCTTGTCTTAAATCAAAACTCTATTAAGTCAGTGATTTTTTTGCAATAGGTCAGGTTGCTTAGAGCTGGTTTAGAAATAACATGTTAACAAAAATGTTGCTGTTGGTCCACTGATTACTGTTCTCTCTTAGCAGCTTGTGTAGTGCTCTCCAAAGCTGTGAGAGCACTAGCCTTTAGGGTGGAGGTATTCCAGGTCAGTTCCAAGTCCTTTGATCCAAATCATTTCACTAAAGTAGATCCTGTCTTCAGCAATAAGGTCTTACCTTCAGTTTCTGGGAGGCAATCAATGGCTCTGGTAATATACTATAATTTGGGGAGTCTCTTGAAGAAACCTGGTCAAAACCTCAAAGGAAGGTTTCTCTTGTCTGGCACTGTTTCTTCTTATGTAGCCTTCAGTTATGCACATGGACATGTAGAAATATTGTATGTGTAATTTGTCATTGCATCATTAGACTAATATGATACCCATAGGTTTACTTTTACAATAGGTAGGCATTATTGATTTCTCCTCTCCCTCAATGTCTTTCCCATTTAAAGTGTTCACATTTTTCTCATTTCTCCCTTGAATATACAGGTCAGCTATTGTCCATCCTCTCTTGAAGTCCTTCTTTCCCTGTATATCAATTTTTTTTCTATAATCCTTCTTTTCCCCTCACATTTAAGTACCCTCATTTTATCCATTTCTCCATTAGTAGCACCTGTTGCGTAGTATTCCTCTCTCTCTCAGGTTCCCTGTTTCCCTTTACCTTCCTGGTTTCTTTCCATTTTTCTGGTTCCTGTAGTTATATCAGGACACATACTCACATATTTCTTGCAAGGATCCACAAATGAGGGAGAATATTAGTCATTTTTCTGAGTTTTTCTTATTTTACTCAGCATAACAGCTTCTAGTCCAATCCATTTACGTGGAAATTTCATAATGTCATCTTTCTTTACTGTTGAGAACTCCGTTCTGTAAATATACTACATTTTCATTTTCAACTTCTCACTTGAGGGACCCAGGTTGCTTCCTTCTCTTAGCTATTGTGAAAAGAGCAGCAATAAACATTGACGTGCAAGTCTTTCTACAATAGGATGAATCCTTTGGTTTTATGTTAAGGAGTTCTACAACAGGGTCAAATTTACATTATTTAAAAATATTTACATTGAAAAAATAAATAAAAATATTTATATTGAATTTTTGTGCATTTCATACAACACATTTAATTATATTTTGACCTCTGCCTGAACCACCTGCATAATCCCCTACTGAATTTTATGCATTCTGTCATAAATGTTAAGGCCTATAGAGCCAAGTTTATTTCTGCACACTTTTATACACATGAGTTCATCTGCTGGAGCCTTGTCAACCTGAATGCTGTCACACCCTAAAAGCAAGCCAATTTTCCTTCTCCCAATAGCTATCAGTTCTCAACAGTTTTTCAGGTAAGGTCGAAGATTCTTTCATATTTCCTAACATCTATGCTTAGATTTTATATGGTTTTAGCTTACATAGGTCTTGTGCATGTACTGTCACCATTGTTGTAAATTCATATGAGAAACTTCCCAGTTGTCTGAAAAACTATTTTCACTTGTGGTCATGCATTCATTCCTGTCTCTTTCAGTGTTTCTGTCCTCTCCTCTGCAATTGCTCCTGAGCCGTGGATGGCAGAGTTTTGATATTCCTAGCTTCCCATGGACAACTCTCTAAAATAGCTTATTCTCTGCACTTTGGTCAGTTGTGGATTTCTGATTGAATCTCCATCTATTGCAGAAGGAAGCTTTAATTAGGAGTGATGAGATATGAATTGCTCTTCTTTCTTTCCCCTGTTCTGTGTTATTCCCTGAGTCTCAGGAGTAAAGACACCATTGTAGATGTTTCACTTAGGTCTTGGCATCTAACAGATTTATTCCGTTTTCTTGATGAGTTGGGAAACTGAAATAGTCTCTATCTGATGTAAAGAGAAGCTTATTTCCTGAGTGGTACACTTGTTTGCAAATATAAGAATATATATTTAGAATACTGTAAGACTTTTTTGATATAGGGATGTTACCAAAATATTTCTCTAGAATTTTCTCTCAGATGTATGACATGTCAAGCTATTTGTATCAGACTATGTTTTTAATATCACACATGTATTTCCTTCCATTTTGCAGACTTAAGCCAATTAGACAGCTGGCAGTTAAGCCCCCCCCCCCCCCCCCAATAAAAGTAAAGTGTCACTGTTGCACCAGATATAGATTTCTGGTCTAGTCATTGCTGATTTTAGTAGGCTTCAATCAGTTGAATGGAACTACTGATATCTTTTCTCCATTGGCAGCTTATGTAGAATCCTTTGGTACTATGAGAGTTTGTCTTCAGGAAAGAAGTTTCATGTTTCTTTCCAATTCCATTGTTCCAAGTCCTATCTTTGAAGTATTTCCTGTCTTGAGCAATAAATTCTCAACTTCATGTTCTAGCAGGCAATCAAGGAATGTGGAAATACCCTGTGTTATTTTGCTAGTCTCTTCAACTTACCTGATTAACAACTTGAAGGGAGTTTTCTCTTTTCAGGCACTGTCTTTTTGTCAGGTAGGCTTCAGCTATACACATGTACTTGTAGATATTCTCTATGTATATTTTTCATCAGACTTTTCTCTTAATGCATCCCCCTGTTTATTCATACCACCTAAGCATTATTTACCTCTCTGTTATAACATTTCCTCTTCCCTCTTCATATAAAACATCCCCATTTGCTCCATTTTCCCATTTTACCCTGCCTCCTACTTTCCTCAGTCTCAAGTTCCTTCTTCCCCTCTACCATATTCAAGGATAATAGTCTACAGTTGCTGGTCTTTGAACTGTTTAGTTGTTAAACACCACTTAGTGGAATATTTTACAAATAATTATTCAAAGTAATTAATATTCTATCCTTTTCCAATTATATTTTTTTCTCTTTATTTTTGTTTTAAATCCAGCGGTCTAGTTTGACTATGGACCCAGATCTTTAAGAAAATATTTTGTTTATTATTTTTATTTTATGTATTTGAGTGTATTGCCTGCATGTATGCAGGTATACCTGTGTTCTGCAACACCTGCAGAGGTTGGAAGAAGACATCAAATTCCGACCTGGAACTTGAATTACCTGTGGTTATTAGACATTGCATGGAGGCCAGGAAACAGACCTGTGTCCTTTTCAAGAGCAGCCAATTCTCTTAATAGCTAAGCCATCTCTTCAGGCCCTGAATCCATTTCATTTTCTTTTGAAATTTTATGTATTTCATACACAATTTTCCAGTCAATCTTAATCATGATTATAATCACTTCTTTCATGGCAATCTCCCTTGCCCGGTTGCAGAGTTCACACCTCTTGCTATTTTTGCGAGAGTCCATTGTGTCATATTACTCTCCTCCCTCACTCCTCAGTGCCAGATCCTCCTCTGAGCTCTGGTTTACCTATTCACAGTCTCTTTTTTTGCAGAAGGCCAGGTTTTCCTCATCCAACCACCATTTTTTCCTCAGCCAAGGTTGTGCTCTAGTATCCATTTCTGCAGTTTTGTGTTCTTTTTCTTCCTGGCTGAGATTACATGGGTCTTGTGCATGCTGATACCAAAGCAATATATTCATATGAACTGGTTCCCAGGAGCTTGTAGGATCCATTTCCATTTGGTCTTGCATCACCTCCCTGGCTCTTATAAACTTTCTGCACCCTCTTACACAATGGTCCCTCAGTCATGGGTGGATGAAGCTGAATACAGGCAGCCTGTCCATGGAACCTCACTCTGTAGATTCCTAAACTTCACTATTTGACCATTCAGACCCTTTTGTGTTCCTGGTCTTCTGTTGCATGTTGGAACTTCCTTAACAAGAGTTAAGAGGTATTTAATATCTTCTTGGGTCCTTGTTTGATGATGCTTAAGTCTTGTGTGTAGCAGTTGAATTGTAGTTGTGTTGCCTAAGTATGAGCCATTCACAGACCACATCTGTATGCTTTCAGTTGTGGAATTCTGTACTATTCTTCTCTGTGGCAAAAGAAGCTTCTTATCTGAGTGGTGTCTGGAATATTTGTCTGTAAATAGAAGGATATTTATTTTTTAGTTAGTAAAATGATACCTTAGGATATGGATTTGTCTATCTCATGGAATTGTTTAAAATCTATGAATTCCCCAGATATGTGCATCTGGCTATCTTAACAATACCACCAAAAAATTCTTAAATTCATATGGAAACCCAAAAGAACCTGAATAGCTAAAGCAACCCTGAGTGAAAAGTGCAACATAGGAGAGGATTGCTTTACTAGGCTTTAAACTATATTAAACAGCTATAGTCATAAAGACAGCCCGGTACTGGCACAAAAACAGACCCATTGACCAATGGAACAAACTTGAAGATTCAAATTTGAGCTCATACAGTTTCAGCCACCTCATATTTGACAAAGGGCATTAAAATTTCAATGAAGGAAGGATAGCATCTTCAGCAAATGGTGCTGGCAAAACGGGATCACCATTTATAGAAAAACAAAATTAAATCCCTACCTCTCACCCTGTACAAAAATTAATTCCAAGTGGATCAAAGATCTCAACATGAAACCCAAAATCCTGGAGGTGATAGAAGAAAAAGTTGGCAGCAACCGACAAGACATAGGCATAGGAAAAGACTTTCTAAATGAAACAGCAGCTTCACAGGAAATAAGGTCAACAATTGACAAATGGGACTCAGAAGCTTCTGTACACTGAACAAGCAATCAATGAAGTGAAGAGAAAACTCAGAGTGTGAGGAATCTTTTACCAGTGATACATCTGATAGCACATTAACATCCAGAATATATAAACTACTAAAAAACAAAGAAGAAAACAAATTACCTACTCAAAAGATGGAGTAAAGAGCTGAAAAGATACTTCACAATGAGGAAATAAAGATGGCTGACAAACATTTTAATAAGTGTTCAACATCGCTAATAACTAAGGATATACAAACTAAAACCAATCTTAGGTATCATTTCACTCCAATAAGGCTGGCTAAGATCAAGAAAACAAAAAAACACCAAATGCTGGTGAGGTTGTGGGGAAAGGGGAACACTCAGCCACTGCTGGTGGGAATGTAAACTGGTACAACCACTGTGGAAAGCAGTGTGGAGAACCCTTAAGAAACTCAAAATGAGCCTACCACCTGACCCAGTCATACCACTCCTGTGTATATACCTACAATACTCATCCTACCACAAAGAACATCGGTGTTAATTGCAGCACTCTTCACAATAACAAAGAGATGGAACCAACACAAATGCCCCTCAACAGATGAGTGCATAAGAAAAATGTGATACATCTACACAATGGAGTTCTATTCAGCAGTAAAGAAAGATGACTTCGGGTCTGGAGAGGTGGTTCAGAGATTAAGAGCACCTACTGCTCTTGCCGAGAACCTGGGTTAGATTCCCTGCACCCACATGGTGGCTAAGAACCATCTTTAACTCCAGTTCCAGGGGAATCTGAGGCCTTCTTCTGACCTCTGCAGCATTACACGACACGAGTGCACCAACCTACATGAAGATAGTACACTCATACATATAAGAAATAATAAATAAATTAAAAAATAAATAGTAATAAATAATACAAATTAAAAAAAAAGATGACATCATGAACTTTGCAGGTAAATGGATAGAACTCGAAGCCATTAAGCTGAGTGCAGTGACACAGTCCCAGAAAAAAAAAAAAAAAACAGGGAATGGTTTCTCTGATTTGTGGATTCTAACACCAAATCCCCAGTTGAAAGGCAAGCTGAACAACATTATTGTCATATTTTTCATTTTAAGCAACTGTATTGTTATAATGTGAATCTCTTAATAGGCTTTAGAATTGACCTACCACTTATTTTCAGAAGATGTAATTACTGTATATGGGTGGAAGATACATATTCATGTTTTAGAGCAATATAAAATTAAAGGGGAAAATGTGAATGTCTAAACATATTTTGGAATTAATATACAGTTTATTCTTGGAGGTCATAATTTTGATACATATGTGATCATTATATAGACATATGTTGGAGCAATACAAAGGGGAGGGAACAACAAAAACATAAAGACTGGGTTAATGACCTGACTGATAAAGTTAAATTCTGCCCCAAACAATTATCCTCTGCAGTGAAAACCTTTGGATAGTTTGAGAGAAAGATGCAAGAAATGTATAGCAGAAAACATGAATTGGGGTGGGTGGGGGTCAGCAAGAGAGGAATGTGTTTAAATTGGAATGAAAGATAATGTATAAAATACACAAATCATCAATAAAAGTATTAAAAAGCAACAATACCACAACCTCCCACTGAGTGGGCTTAAGATCCAATTTGTTAGCCAATTTCTTCCAAGATAGAACTGCTGTTATTGCACCAATGTCTTATGCTGCACTGAACACTGAAGTAGATAGTTGGGGGCTTTTTGTTTCTTCTTTTTTCTTTGCTTGTTTGTTTTGAGACAGGGTCTCCCTTTAGTCTTAGCTAGCCTAGAGTTCTCTCTGTAGACCAGGCCTGCCTCTGACTCCTAAGTGCTGGGATTAAAGGCATGCACCACTATGCCTGGCTAGATATTTGGTTTTGAGTCTGATGTTGGATAATTTACTGATGATCTCTTTTAGTGTCTTGCATAGTGCTCTCCTCAGCCATGAGTGCTGTCTTTCAGAGGTGGAGGCTTCCAGGTCAAATATAGCTCTATTGCTCAATATACGGACACTGTTGTATGATGTCTGCTGTGTAGTTGCGCCACATTTTCTCTATTCACTGCTTGATTGATGGGCACATGGGTTGCTTCCAGCTCTTTGTATTGTGAAAAGAGCTGCAACAAACATGAATGTGTAGGATTCTCTCTGGTAGGAGGAGTCTTGTGGGTATATAACCAGGAGTACTATGACTGGGTCAGGTGGTAGGCTCATTTTTGAGTCTTTTACCAGTTCTCCACACTGCTTTCTATAGTGATTGTAGGAGTATACACTCCCAACAGTAGTATATGAGTTTTCCCCTTTCCTCACAACCTCTCCAACATTTGGTCTCATTTGTTTCCTTGATCTTAGCTAGTTTTATGGGAGTGAGATGATATATTAAAATGGTTTTAATTTGCATTTCCTTAATTTTTTGCGATGCTGAATAACTTTTAAGATGTCTCTCATCCATTTTTATTTCTTCACTTGTGAAGTCTCTGTTCAGCTCTTTACTCCATCTTTTGAGTAGGTCATTTGTTTTCTTACTTCTTTGTTTTTTGAGTAGTTTATATATTCTGGAAGTTAATGTTTTGTCAGCTGTATCAGTGGTAAAGCTTTCCTCCCACTCTGTGAGTTTTCTTTTCAGTGTTCTCTTGACTTCCTCCTTTCCAATTAGTACTCTTTTAATTTTCCTTTCTTGCTCTATTGCCCTAGCAAGTGTTTCAAGCACTATATTGAAGATGAGTGGTGATAGAGGGCAGCTTTATGTGGTCCCTGCCTTTACAGGGGATATTTGTTTTTATGTTTTTACATTTTTATTGATGTTTTATGTATTTCATACATCAATTTTCATTTCTGTTCAGGCATATTTCCCTATTCCTTCCCCCCACCCCACCCCATCCCATCCCAGATCATGCATTCTGCAATAACTAACCTGCATCTTTCCCTCAGTCTGTTTTTTATGCTTAGGAATTCACATTTTCCTTACGGGGGATATTTCTAACTTTTCTCCATTTAGGGTGCTGTTGGCTGTGGGTTTGTTGTATATGGCTTTGATTATGTCAAGGAATGATCCTGCCAGTCCAATTCCCTCTAGGACTTTAAGCATGAAGGGATGCTGGATTTTGTCAAAGGCTTTTTCTGCATCAATTGTGTTGTGTTTTTTACCTTTCACTCCATTTATGTGTTGTATGATATTTATTGATTTATGTATATTGACCTGTTCCTTCATTTCTGGTATGAATCCAGCTTGGTCATTGTGGGTGGTTTGAAAGAGAGTGTCCCCCATAAGGCTTCTAAGTATCAACAAAAAAAAATTAAAAAAAAAAAACAGGAGTAGAACAATCAGGAAATGTGGGACACTATGAAAAGACCAAACCTCCACATCATAGGGATAGCGGAAGGAGAAGAATCCCAAAACAATTCTATTTATCAAATATTCAACAGAATAATAGAAAAAAAATTTTTCCAAACTGAAAAAAGGACAAATCCATAATAATACAAGAGGCACATAAAATACCAAATAGACAAGAACAGAAAAGAAACTCCTCACACCATATTATAGCTAAAATGCTAGTAGCCCCAAACAAAGACAAAACACTGAAAACCACAGAGAAAAACAATGAATTCCATATAGAGGAAACCCACGAGAATTACAGCTGACTTTTGAGTGCAAACTATGAAAACCAGAATAATGTAGATGAACATATTGCAAGCATTAAATGACTATAGATGCCAACCCATATTACTATACCCAGCAAAAATGTCAATGATATTTGAAAGAGAAAGAGTATACTTTCTATTCAGCACTGCATTGAAATTCCTCCAAAATTTTCTGCACACTGGGGCACAGAATAAACTTCAACAAATGCAAAAATTTCAAATAATTCCTTGCATTCTATCAGACCACAATGCAATAAAGCTTAATATCAATGCCAGAAGAAGTACAAGTAAGTACATGAACTCATGGAGACTAGAAATCACACTCCTGAATAATGAATTGGTCAGTTGAGAAATTAAGGAAGAAATAAATGTATTCCTGAAATTAAACCAAAAGGAAAATACAACACAACCAAAACTCTGGAACACTTTAAAATTAGTCCTCACAGGGAAATTTATATCTCTAAGTGCCTACATATAAAAAAAAATAGAAAGAACACAAATAAATTACTTAGTATAGCAACCCAAGGCACATGAAAGAGCAACAAATGAAACCAAATCCCAGCAGACAAGAAGAAATAACAAAAATCAGAGTAGAAATTAAAGAAATAAAAATTAAGAAAACAATATAAAGAATCAATGATTCCAAGAGCTGGTTCCTTGAAGGATAAACAAGATAGACAGAACTTTAGCCCAGTTCGCCAAAAGAAAGAAAGAAAAACTATCTACAAATTAAAACAATTAGAGATGAAAGAGGAAACATCACAATAGACAACAAGAAGATGCAGTACATTGCTTGGAATATTTTAAAAACCTATTCTCTATTAAATTTGAAAACCTAAATAAATGGATGAATATCTGAAATCATAGGAATCATCACAGTTTAACCCAAAAGAGGTCAACAGTTTAAACAGACACGTGACAAAGGAAGAAACTGAAACAGAAATATGAACTCTCTTTTCTAAAAGTAAAAGCCAGGCCCAGGGTGTATACAAAAGAATTCTACTAGACATTTAATGAATATCTACAACCAATACTACTCAAATTATGCAGAAAGATAGAAACAAAGGGAGAATTTCCAAACTACTTCCATGAAGCCAGCATTACTCTTTTAAAAAAGCCAGGTAAAGACAACAAAGAAAGAAAACTATAGGCCCATATCCTTAAGGAATACAGATGCAAAGATACTCAACAAAATACAATCTGCATGCAGGCACACATCACAAAGGCCATCCACCATGATCAAGTCTGATTTATTCCAGAGATGCAGGGATAGTTCAAAATACATAAGTCAATAAATGTCTTAAATCAAATAAATGGACTCAAAGACAAAAACCACATGGTCATCTCAATTGATGCAGAAAAGTCCTTTGATAAAATTCTACACTTTTAAAGTCCAAGAGGGAGTTGTACTGCTGGGAGCATGCCTCAACATGATTAAAGCTATATAAAACAAACCCACAGCCAGCATCATTCTAAATGAAAAAAATATTAAAAAATGAGAAGCATTCTCCTTAATGTCAGGAACCCGACAAGTCTGCTCACTATCTCCACTGCTTTTCAGTATAGTGTTTGCTAGAACAATAAAAAAAAAAAAGAAGGAAATTAAAGGAGCACTGATGGAAAAGAAGAGGTCAAACAATCTCTTTTTGCAGATGGTATGATATTATACTTAATTGATGCCAAAAGTTCCACCAGAAAACTCCCAGAAATGATTAACAGTTTCAGTAAAGTGTCAGGGTAAAAAAATCAATCTCTAAAAATCAGTACCCATACTATAAGCTAATAACAAGCAATTAGAGGAGTGCATGGAAACCCAACTATTCACAATAGCCTCAAAAAATAAAAATAAAATAAAATATATCAGAGCAAACCTGGCCAAATACATTAAAGTTTTCTACAAGAAAAATTTTAAGTCCCTCAGTATATTTCTTGAAAGTAAACAAAAATTATTCTAATTGAATCTGGTAATCTATTTTATAAAATATTATATAAATAGTATTCAATACTTAAAAAATTCATTTTGGGGGGTTAAAAAAATCTGTCAATATCTACCATTTCTCAAAGATAAGAGTGTTTTTGGTTATTTAAAAATCATAACGTGCCAGGCTTGGTGGCATATGCCTTTAATCCTAGCACTTGTGAGGCAGAGGCAGGTGGATCTTTGTGAGCCCGCCTGGTCTACATAGTGAGCTCCAGGCCACCTGGGACTAAAGGGAGACCCTGTCTCAAAAAGACAAAAAATAAAAAAATAAAAAATAAAAAATAAAAATCATAATGTAATACAGCAAACATGAACTGTAGATTGAGAAAAAAATGACACATTAAAATATACAAAGAACTTACTCAGAATTAAATCCAAAGGGAAGAACTCACTAATATTTATTTACTTGTGTTTTCAAAGAATAAAAATGTACAAAATGCGTTCAAAACAATAATTATATTTGGAAGTGAATATACCCCAAATTAGGAAAATTATAAAACACGATGTGATATTTAGTATGACATGGTATTTGAAAATTCTCACAAAACTAACTACGGGAAAGGATTTGTATGTTCCAATAGTCAGAATGTCAGCAACTTAATGGCTGAGAAAGAAAATACAGCTTTGCAGTGAGTAGGATGTACCAGAAAGTGCCAGCAGAAGGATTGACTGGTCTGGGCATTGAAGGGAAGAAAGGCCTCAGATTGCTGCAGACATCAGACCCCTCTGTGGATCCTACTAGTAACAACTATTTTTAATGAGTCCTAACGAAGCTTACCTTCTAGGTGCCGCAAATATGAGAGACTTTCTTACCTCCCCCCATAAAACAAGGAGAAATATGATGATGATGGGGTCGTTCTCCAGCTGTAGATTGGAGCCAACTGTTATAGAGGTAATCTCTTGTAAAACCAGTAAAACTGCCTTCTTTAATTGACTAATAGACATAGGAACTGTGAAAAAGATTATTGTCTATTCAGAACCAAATATAATGCTAAAGTCTCCTTAAACTATGCACTTAAGCAAAATATATTAATACAGGAGCTCTGACATCAACAATGGATTATTCTACCAAGAGATGTTTGCCAGGGGATCCAAGCCCCGACAAACGGTAAATGTTCCTTGCCTCTGAACTGGAATACCTGCAAGAAGAGAGGCTAGCCAGGCTTGGTGGCGCATGCCTTTAATCCTAGCATTCGGGAGGCAGAGGCAGGTGGATCTTTGTGAGTTCAAGGCCAGCCTGGTCTACAGAGTGAGTTCCAGGACAGTTGGGACTACAGGGAGACCCTGTCTCGAAAAGACCAAAAAAAA